>JANIJG010013768.1:0-18769 GCA_024611175.1 Megaceryle torquata
GAGCCAGGCTGGGAGAGCTGGGGGGGTTCAGCCTGCAGAGGAGAAGGCTCCAGGGAGACCTTCTGGGGGCCTTTCAGTGCTTCAAGGGCCCTGTCAGAAAGATGGGGAGGGACCTGGATTGTCATGATAGGATGAGAGGTAAATTTCAAACTGAAAGAAGGTAGATTTAGATTAGAGATTAGAAAGAAATTCTTCACTGGGATGGTGCTGAGACACTGTAAGAGGTTACCCAGTGAAACTGTGGATGTCCCATCCCTGAAAGTGTTCAAGGTCAGGTTGGATCTGTCCCTGAGCAACCTGGTCTGACAGGAGGTGTCCCTGCCCAGGGCAGGGGGGTTGTAATGAGATGATCTTTAAGGTCCCTTCCAAACCAAACCGTTCTATGATTCTATGAACCCCTCTGCATGAGAAGCCCAGCCTGGGGAGCAGCCCCACGCTGCACCCTCTGAGGCACGCTCAGCTGGTGCGAGTGCTGGGCTTTGCCCTGAGCATTGGTGGTACCTGCTGTTAATGGGCTGCTGAACTGGTCCCAAGAGTGTGCACCAGGCCTCAGATGCTCCTCACACTACAGCTATGCATAGGAAGTAAAGTTCCAAGGCCTTTTTCAATGTTTTTTTTCCCCAAATTTTGGATAGAAAGGCTCTGCTTTTCCATGTCCTCCACCACCAGCTAAGCACAGATCTGCCCTTCCAAAGCTGCAGTTTGGACCAGGGCTGCTTCTGACTTACCCTTCCAGGGACCTTGCTGCCTTGAGCAGGAGCAGACAGATCATGTAAAATGGTATTTGGCTTCTTCATAATGCTGGCAAAATTAGAAGATTTATGAAAGAGCAGTGACTTAGGAAGGTGGAGGAGAGGGTTTAATCTTTGAGCACAGGTAACCCTGTGATCAGGGTTTGAAGGGTCCAAATTCCTCTCCCACCAGTGCTGCAGCCATTACGCATCGGGGCTGGGACGTGTCATGTAACAGAAAGCAAGGCTGAGAGGCTGTATCCAGCCCTGCTAACTACTGATTAGGTCTTTTACTAAAAATAGCTGGGGGTGAACCGGCCTAATGCTGGGTCTGAGTGGTCTGTATCCCAGTTGACTCAGAAGAACTTTTCATCAGGACTATCTTTGGGACCCCATTTGAACAAGCTCTTATTTTCTGATGTCAGATGCTTGGCCATTTAAGAACAGCTCTGTCTAAATGAACTTGCTCAAAGCAAACACATAATTCTTGGCTAACTCCACCTTGTTAGCTATTGATATTGCTTCTGTGATATATTGCCTAATTTTAATTAGGCCAGCACTGGGAAAGTTATTCTCTTACACTGCCTCATTAGAATGAAGTTTCTAATCGATGAATTCAACAGTGACATCCTGAAGTGACTAAATTGGCCAAGCAGGAAGGTGGCTGGATGATATTTGACTGACCTCCTGGTACCTGGGAGACCTTGAGCTTCCCAGTGCAGTTGACCATACTGCTATCCTCGGGCTCTTTCCAAACAGTGCTGCATGGAGAAACCCCACCAGGTCCTCCAGCTCACCCACCTCCTTATGGCCATATCTCCAGGCTGTTGACTTGTCAGAAGAGATGAACTGGGACAGTGTGTTGATGGACAGTGGGCACATCAGTTTGTCATTTTTTCAGTCTGGTGCTTCACCCCTCCATTAACACCCCACTTGGGCCAGTTGTTTTGTGCAGAACAACTGGAGCGGGGGGCTAAAAACATCCTTGCCTATGCCAGTCCTCTCGTAGCACCTCTGCGGTCTCAGCGCATGATGTGCCGGGGCAGCACCCGCACCTCAGCTCGCGCTGCGGTAACGTACAGCCCTGGGGGGTATCCCTGGGGAGGGGACTCCCACAGCTCCCTCGGCACTGCTGACCCCACTGCTCTGCCCTTCCCAGTAACTAAATAACTCGCTGTGTGATCTGCAGGGAGCACAAATGATCCTGGTCTCCATGTGGACCAGAGAACCTCATCTCACACAGCCCATTGAACTTCCTGCTTAGACCTGGTCTTACGGTTTCCACGCTGCCGAGTCTCTTCTCTTCAAGTCCATTCCCTTTACCTCCTGTGCTTGTGCTCCCACCAAAGCCAATGGCCAGGGTGGGAAGCACAAATGATATTCAGGTGAACCTGGGAGAAAAAGAGACCACTTGTGAGGATAAGGACCAGTGCAGAGCCCAGCACTGTGCCAGCTAAGGTGGGGCTGGTTTTCTTCTGTGTGCCTGTCTTTGTCATTACCTCCTCTGGATGTCCTGAGCCATTTTATTGCCTAGTTATTCACTATCACAAAGTCCCTGTGTAATTCTTTATAGCATCTCATGTATTCATGGCCCTGAATACCTTAGCACCATCAGCAAGCGTTGGCATCCCTTCTTTCAATTCCTCTTCTGAATTATTTCTGCATATGTTGAAGGGAGCAGACCCCAGTGCAGGTCCCCATGGGGCTCTGTTCAAGTTGTCCTTCCATCAGGAGCCTGCCTATTGACAGCTACTCTTTCAGAAGCCTTTAACCAGTTATTTATCTATTTCAAGGCTTTTCAGTTAATCCCACAGTAGCTGCGTTGCCATAAGAAACTCCAGTGACAGACCTTTTGGGAATCCAGGCGGATTATACCACATGCTTAGCAACTCCTCTCAAGCACTGTAATAGATTTATGAACCATTCCTTTTTCTGTTCAAGGAAAACCACCTTTTTTTTTTTTTTCTTCACAGTATTTCAGATATATCCAACTCTGCACCAGTCGTATTCTTTTATTACAGTTTCTATCAGTTTGCTCAGGGGAGCTCAGACTTCACAGTCTGTAATAATCCCAAACCCTTCCCCTTTGTCACCTTGAAGCTCTCAGACACCGAGGCTGTGTTACGCACGGTGATTATATGGTACAATTAAGTAATTAAAGAGTTTCATCTCTGAGTTCCTGAGCACTTAGGTGAACCATCTCAGTCTGGTGAATTTGCACTCTTTGGTTGCCTCTTTATTCCTCAACTTCTTCTGCTGACACTTGAACGTGAGCCAAATCCAATGCCACATCCATGTAAAGATGCCTTTTGGCACAGGAACTTCTCTGAGCTTTTTCTCACTGACTACAGATGCAGAATATTCGTTGTTTTTTCAGCTCTGACCTTATCTCCTACAAATGTTCTGTGATCTTTTGCACTGCGTGGCCAACTTCTGACTCTCTAGACTCTCCCGACAGTCTTCCTGTCCTTGATGTGTTTGAAGAAGTATTTATTACTGTTTGCTTTTTTCTTTTGCAGGTTGTTCCTGTGAGGTTTTCTTGGCTTGCCTTATTTCTTCTTTTTGAACTTAAAGTGTCGGGATAACACTTTTTTTGCTCATTTAGACAAAAATTACTTTTCTGGATCTTTATGCTTGAAAATCATCAGGCCATATCATCTCAGCCTGGCCTAAGACTTTGACTCAACCAGGTCTAGGGCTCTTGGTTTCCCACTTAGACAGAGATGTACTTTAGGTTTGGCAAGATACTGAGACACCAGATTTTTCAGGTGTGATAACAATTATATGGGCAAAAATCATCACTGGTCAGGCTAAATTTTGCCTGGCTTGGGCTTCAGGATATTGCACCTTCACTGGTGGAAGGAGGGATGCATTTCCCTGTCAAGCTATGATTATTTTGGAAGCTGTTTTGGAGTATGCTCCCCTAGGATGACACGAGCTCAGCAGAAAGAGCCCCATGAGTGGAGGTTTGGGGCTTGGGCAGAGGGACCGTGGTGCTCCCTTTCTCCTCGGCCTATTTGCCTATATGCATGCAACTGGCAGGCCTGTTGCCATGGAGAAGTGATGGGGAACAGTCTGCCTGGTTCGCCTGACTTTTTTCCTAGCACGAAGCAAAGGCGTCTCTCCAGCTGTAATGAGCCAGAGGCCCGATGCCTTCTCTTCTGTGACACACTGGGGTAACCCAGACTTACAGGTATCTGGGAGAAAAACAAAGGCAGAGGAAATCCTTGATGAAGGTAGGGAAGGAACAGAGAGCAAGAGGGGAAACTGTAGGGAAAGGGGTCGGTGCTTGTGGGGCACTACAGAGCGATGGAGTCGGGCACTTCTTGAGGGCACGCAGACCAGCAGGCAGTGGGAACTTGTGGCAACAAGGGACATTCCCATTAGATATATGGAAAAAAATCTTTCCCTGTGAGAGTGGCTCACCTCTGGGATGTGGACCAGAGCAGTGGTGGCATCTCCATCCTTGGGGGTCTTCAAAACCCATCTGGCCAAGCCGTGAGAAGCCAGTGTGCCTTTCAAGTGAGCCCTACACAGGGATGGACCCTCCCCAGCCTCAAAGAGCAAGGCCTTTTTGTAGAATGGCCAAGGGAGAGTTTGAGAGAGCTCCAAGAGGCACAAACAGGGCAGAGAGTGGTCTAAAGCCGGGATGAAGGTGGAGGCATCCCTGGTTTTTCATGTGAGGAATTGACTGTGCTGGACACTGCTTCACTCAGACTGTAACTGGCTCAAATACTCTACAGGGTTTTTTTAAGATGGTCCTTAAAACCAGGTGGTTTTCCTCTCATTTTCCATTGTAGAAGCATTTTGGTGACATGACTGTGCAAAAAACTGGGGTGGGGGCAGGGGGATAGTCATGAGGAGAAGTTTAATGGAGTCATTTTCTGTGGGAAGAAATTCAATGCGCTGACACTGAGTTTTGGTTTGTACCTGACAAATGTCACTGTGAGCAACTTTGGGGTGTTTCCAGGTAGAGCCATCAGGGATTATGTCAGAGAGGGAGTAGACCTGTCCATTAGTTTGGAAGGGGGGTGTTTTACTTGCATTTTTCAAGACTAGCATTTGCCACAACTGACAAAATATTTAAACACAGAAATAAAGAGCATTTTCCCCCTTGACTTACACAGGGACAAAAGGGAGGAAAGCGAGGAAAGCACAGTCAAAAGGCTCGGGCTGACTTTATTTTAAAGTATTCCCACGTATTTATCTCCTCTCCCTTCTTTTGACTGTGTGTGCACCTTTCTGTCTCTGTTTCTAGGGACAGGCAGCAAGACAGGTATCAAATTAGATGAGTGTGCACCAGCTCTACCACGCTTGCTTCCAACACACAGGACCGAGAGGTACCTGCCCTAAAACCCCTTCACCAATATTAGCACATGGGACCGAGACCGGGGTGTTAAAAGAAGCCTAATTGCTCAGCTCAGCGATGCTGAGTAGGGGCAGAGCTGGGTCCGTCCCGCTCGGGGTACAAAACCCCGCAGGAAAGGAGCGACTCTCCTCCACAGAGCGAGCGGGACACAGAGCCAGCTCTCTCGGGGGCAGTGACGGAGCAGCCAATGTCACTTAGCACCTCTCCTCCCGTCAGCTGGTCTAAGCTAAAAAGCAGGGTGACATCTTTATTTTGCACACATGGCACAGTTTTTGCTCCCAGCTTGGGTCTAAGCAAAGATGCCGTTTGGAAAGCTTGTTCTTTGCAGTGAATTCCTCAGATTGCGACCAAATTCCAGCTGATGAGGTATTTACACCCCACTTCTTGTGTCCACAGACGCCAGGGTGGTTTGGTACCTTAGTCGTCTTTTTTTTTCTGCTTGCTACGCAAATTGTTTGTCAATTTGCAGATTAATAGACCAAATAGCCTCTATTTATTCAAACCCTCCTATGTTTCCTTGCAGATTTGACTTTGGAGTCTTTGGAGACAGAGGTCTGAAGCTTTCCCCAAAGTTTTGCTCTCTTTCCACGCAGGGTGTCTGAAGAACAATGAAACATGAGCTTCTGCTACAGCCTTTCCCCAGGTACAGACAAGACAAGGGGTGTCTGTTTGTCTGTCCTCCCTCTTTTCACAAAGCTTGTAGGAAGTTTAATTAACTTTGAAACTTCTACCCCTCTGTCATATATTGTGGAATGAGGTGGCCCTGAATTCCAGGGGTTCATGCGCTCACTTGCAGAGCCAGGGGCACCGCCCAAGTGCTTTTTCTGTATGTGTTGTGAATAATATTTAAGCACTCGTGGCCCCCACTCACTCAGGTACCATGGAAGCAGATTTATAAAATGCTTTGTAAAGGAAAAGCACTTTTCCAAACCCTCCTAGTGAGCAAAACCTACATCCATGAAATTGATCTAAGGGTTGGAACCCCTCTGCTGGGAAGAAAGGCTGACGGGATTGTTCAGGTGGAGAAGAGAGAGCTCCAGGGACATCACCTCACAGCCTTTCAATACATAAAGGGGACTTAAGAGGAAAGATGGACAAAGACTTTTTAGCAGGGCCTGTAGTGACGAAGGGTAATGTTTTTAAATTAAAAGAGGGAGATTTGGATTGCACGTAAGCAAGAAATTTTTTACGATGAAGGTGGTGAGCCCGTGGAACAGGTTGCTGGGGAAGCTGTGGATGCCCCATCATTGGCAGTGTTCAAGGTGAGGCTGGACAGGGCTTGGAGCAATCTGATCTAGTGCAAGATGTCCCTGCCCATGGCACAGGGTTGAACTGGGTGATCTTTGAAGGTCCCCTCCAACCCAAGCAGTTTGGTGTGTATGAACTGAAAATCCTCTGAGGTTTGGCTGCCCAAGCAACTGCTCAGCCCCTGCACGGGGTTTGTTTTCAAGCATGTGATGACCTTGAGGCAGATGATCTTTAAGGGCCCTTCCAACCCAAACCATTCCGTGCTTCTATGTTTGCTCTGGCAGGTGACAGCTGGGAGGAGGAGGTGTCTGAATGCCCAGCTCTGCCTCATGACTCTGCTGCCTCAGGTTGCCTCTGGGATTCCCATGCCGCCCAGAAACCTGCTCTGGGATGCTGGTGGCGAGCAGTGACGGGCTGAGGAGACAAGGCCAGTGGAGGAGAGTGGGATTCACATCAATCCTTCAGAGATGCGTGTTCAAAACCCACCAGCCTGACCTTTGTGACCATGTCCACCCCGTGAGCAGGGGGACCCCGCTGCACCCACCCATGGCCCCGCCGTGGAAAACAGACCACGCATAAAACCTTTCACCAGTTCCACCAAGGGTAGGCTATGGATTCACGTCAAAATGACCGGATCTTCTGCAGGTTGCAGGTGTGTTTCCTGACGGGAGCATCCCCCGGGGCCTCCCCTCGCCACCGGCCTCACGGGCCGGTCATTCCCCTCCGGTGCGGGCACAGACCGAGGAGGGCCGGACGGCGGAACCCCGCCGGTGGCTGCGCCGCGGGGGCGGCGGACAACCGCCCTTCCCCGGGGTGCCCGGGCCGAGGCAGCCGCCACCCGCGTCCCCGCTCCGGCGGGGCCGGCCCGCCATGATGTCAGGCGGGCGGAGGCGGGGGCGGAGAGGAGCGGAGCGGAGAGGAGGGAGCCACCGGCCAAATATAGCGGCGCTTCCTGGGCGTCGGGCCGCGCCCGGGCCCTCCCTCCTGCCGCAGTCAATGAGGAGGCAGCGGCGGCGGCGAAGCGCCGCACTCGCCGGGGCCAGCGGGGCGGGGGGAGCCGCGCCATGGCCGGGCGCTGAGGGAGCGCGGCAGCGAGGGGCGGCGAGCCCCGGCACCCGGCCCCGCCGCGGCATGGGCAGCCGCGGGGTCCTGCGATGAGCGCTCCCCCGGCCGCTCCCCCCCGCGCGAATATGGGCACAGCCGTGTCCAAAAGGAAGACGCTGAGGAACGAGGCCATGTCGTCGGTGGCGGCTAAAGTGAGGTGGGTGCCGGGGGAACGGGCTGGGCGTGTGGGCCCCGCCGGAGGCGCTTCGGGGAGCCCCGCGCTGCCGGGGACCCTGCCCGGCCCTGTCGGGGGCTCTGCCCGCGGGGCGCCGAGCTGGGGGAAAAGGCTCCGAGCCCTGGCGGCGGCTGCGGACACGACCCCGGGGCTTGTCCCGGTGACGGCCGTGCAGGGCCATCGGGGCAGGGACTCGACCCCCGGTGCTCGGCAGTGGCAGCGCGGGGCAGGAAAGCTTAGAGGGACCCGGGTTGCGCCCACGGGACGCGGCCGGCGAGTGCCCCTCGCTGGCTGCTGCAGTGACCCCCCCAAAAGCAGCTGGCCGAGGGCAGCCGTGTTCCCCGAAGCCACACACAGCGGACTCCCAGCCTTTGGAGAGGTGACTTATCTCGAAAGGTGTCCCCGCTCCTCGCTAACATGACCCGCAGGTTTTATTTGCTAGGTTGGCAAGGAGTGGGGTCAGCAGTGGATTTGGCAGGGCTGGATCTTTCTAATCTCTGGGAATTGGAAGCACGGTCAGTTTGCTCAGTGGTTTCTCATCAGCTGAAATGCCATCTGCGTGTCTGAGGGCAAAGTCAACAGCTTTCTTCAAGGAGTCTTCCTTCTTTGAATGGAAGAACCTACTGTGTGAAAACCTGGACCCACCACATCTGCCATCTCCGGCAGTGTCCCAAGCCACTGCATTGACCAGTTAAAAGATCTGGCTTGTATGTCGTGCCCATTATGGTTTTATATGGCTTGTCCTCCAGCATAGCATTTTGCTGTCTGGTCCCGTGGTTTTTAGTATCAAACATGGGAGATCCTGGAAAATGCATTTGCTGCTTGATTGTACTTGGGTTTAAAAAGCTATGGCAGATGAGCTTTGCTACAGAAAGCTGGAAATGACCCCTCTCCCACGCTGCAGCGCAAGTGTCACGGCCGTCAGCCGGTGACTATCTGGGGGCACTGGCGCAGCTTTTTAGCTGCTCCTACAGCACAGCTGTGTAAAGGGGTAGGTCTGTCAGGTCTCTGCTACACCCAGGCTAGCTCTTTGCTGCTGAAAAAAAATGGGAAGGAATAAACTTTTCCAGCTGCATTATATAACACCTCCTTTGTGTTAGCAAAATTGCATTAGAATAACCCGGCGTCGTGTGTAGGACTCGATCTGTGCTGCTGAGAGATCTCAGTCACCTCTTTGTGACCGTAACTCGGCATTACAGCATCTCTGCTGTGCAGGCAGGAAAGACAGTCGTACGGCTGGAAGTGAAGAGATCCAAAGATGTCTATCTGTTGCCGGCATTGTAAAGAAATCCATCCTTCAAAGTCTGGAGAAAACTGTCTGGGCAGAGCCTGGAACTTTTCCCCACGCTATGATGCACCCTGTTCATAACCAGTAACAAACCACGAGTACTTCCAACAGCGTTCCAAGATCTGGAAGTGGGATTCTTTGTGGCAGTGGCAGCCAAGGTGGTTATCCAGAATTGACAGAAAATGCAGCATAACTGATGTAATGGGGCTCTGGGTGTGGGATTAGACAGCCAGTCACACAAACAACATACTCGGTAATCGGTGCGATTTCAAATGGTAGTGTGGGTGTTTGGGAGCGACTAATATGTTTTGAATCCAATGGCTTGTTAGCCTACACCAGGGTGGGCAGATGCTACTCAAGTAGCATCAGCTGTGTAGAGTCCAGGAGGTGCCTTTGGGGTTCTGGTTTGCTACATAACCTGCTGTAACTACTGACAAGCTGCTGCTACTGCTGTTATGTGGGAGCTCTGAGGTGTCTCTTGGTGAATTGTGGTGGTTTGACCAGAAAAGTTAGCTGAGCGGACTTGGGATGGGGAACATAGAGTCCTTGAGGAGTGTCTGGTCATGTAGACCTTGGTGCAGGACAGGTGCTCTTATGTGTCCCCCCTGTTCGTGCCCTGTGCTAGAAATGCCTAATCGAAAAAGCCTTTGGGGAGGGCAGAGAACTTGAGGAGCTCCCTGCGTTGCCTCTTTGCATGGAGAAGGTGCTGGTGGAGGCACACCAGCAACACTTGTCCCCATCCTGCCACTCCAGGAATGTCTTAGTCCCTGCCTCATGTGGTCACTGCCCCCTTGGAATTTCTACAGTGGTGATGCCCCCACTCTCTGCAAGGTTTCCTCTTGGCTTCCCGGAGCACCTCACACATGGCTCCTCTGCTCTTTCCCTGGGTCCTCCTCCATGTGTCCCCCATGTCCTCATCTTCCTCTGCAGGGCAGTAGATAAGGCTCCAGAGGGACTGTTGTCCTTCTACAGAGGGCTGGGGACTTGGATCACCTGTGTGGATGGCACTGCTGCAGTGATCAGGTCCCCTGCGGTTCCACGTAGGCAGCCGTGGGATCCCCTTCTCGTGCTGCAGGAGGAGATGCCCTGGGATTGTTTCTCCACACCTCCTGGGCTCTGCTCTGTCCCTATTGCTCCCGACTTTTCTTTTAGAAAGCAAAACCATCTCCTGAAGTTCACTGCGAGTCCAAGTGACCACTGATGTATGTTTATTGTGCGTGGCTGGAGTGTGTGTGTGCGTTTGACTGTCTTACTGAGCCGGGAGCATCGTTTGTTTGCTGTTGTGAGTAATGTGATCTGAGCAGAAGGTGCAAGCTCCTTACGTTCTTAAATTAAAATCTCTGCAGAGCCTCTCAGGGGAGTCTCCTGTCCCAGGAGAATTAATTAAGCTCCACACAGTTTGTTGTGTGCTGGGTCTTTTAAGTAGCTTCTTAGAAAATAACGGCGTAGTTGCTCAGTGCTGGTGTTGTTGAGAGCACCCCACAATGCTGCCAACTTTGGTCTCTTTAGTCGTCTCCCCCCGAGATGCTCACGACGAGCTGTGTGCTGGTTCTCTCTGCAACACCCGGGAAGCGCCTGTGGCTCGGTGCTGTCGCTCGGATCAAATCTGAAGTGCTTGGATGCGAGATCTCGCTGTTGGACTGTGTTACCTTCCTCTGTGTGCTTTTTTTGCCTCGCAGATCCCAGGGCGTAAGTGCTGAAGGCAGGAATGACGCAGTTGTCCTTGAGTCATGACCTTGGTGCTGCCCCTCTGCTCACAGCTCCCAGACTGCTGCAGTTTGGGCCAGTGCAGGTTCTCTTCAGGGTCCAGGCCTGTGCGGTCTCTGACATGTGCTCCTTGGATTCCTTAACACACTTTTCAAGAGCACAGATGAACCAAAATCTTTAGAACCAGCAGTTGGAACAGGTTGCCCAGAGAGGTGGTGGCTGCCCCATCCCTGGCCCCATTGCAGGGGAGGTTGGCCGGGGCTCTGAGCACCCTGCTCTGGTTGCAGATGTCCCTGCTCCCTGCAGGGGGATTGGATGAGATGACCTTTAGAGGTCCTTTCCAAGCCAAAACTTTTTGTGATTCTACTTAATGAACTCTCTTTGTCCTTGGTGCCTACAGAGCAATAGTGGCACCCCAAATGTGACAATCAAGTAGGTCTTTCCTGCAGCTCTGCTTTGCATTGCTCTGGCCTATAGCTGTTCTTTGGCAGTGTCTGATAGTGCGAGCGAACAGACGTGAGGCTTTTGCTGGGTGTTCAGAACTGTGTCCCCTTGTGATAGTTAGCATGAAAAATATTTGACTTGAGAGTGTGGTTCATCTTACCCAGTTTCAGAACTTTGTGGTGTCTAATCCAAGACACCCCAGAGTCAGGCAAGAATTTTGTCTCACTTGCTCTCTACTGACCAGAGAGGGGGTTTCAACAGGGCCACAAAGTGTGAAGTGCTGCATAAGGGTAAATCTTGCACTTACAAAATGCCGAGGTGCTTGACCATGTTACTTATCCCAGGATTCTGACTGTGTAAGCAATTTTTGGCTTAGATTGGAGTTCTTCGTGGAGTCTAAATTCCTTTTTTCCACTCATGAATTTTCCCGAGTGCTGTGAACTCTCTTGTGCTTTGATTACCTTATCCTTTTAACTTCTTCCTGCTCTGTCCTCTCTCCTTCTATCCAAGCTTCATGACTATAAGTTCCTACAAGACCGTGAGGTCTTAAAGATCCATTGCTGACACCCCACTTCTTTCTTTCTCTTGAGAGGGAGAATCTCATTTAGAGTTTTGAAATGTAAAGTTACAATTTTCTAGCTACCATCTCCCACATAGATATTTCAGAAAACTAATTTTTGGCAGGGTATTGTTACTATTCGGTTTAAACACTGTAGGTGTCAACAGTCTTTAATGACTGAGCTGTTAATTGTGGATGTGCTGGTGGTGGTCCCCTCCCTGCTTAGCGACAGGAGCAGGATTGCTGCTGGAGGAGGACGTAGGTCCTGGTGATGCAGGAGGTCTCTTCTCTCCTGTTTTCCGGAGACGCAGCGCTGTCAGATGCTGTCACAACAGATTCCTGCTGCAGCTCTGGGCAGTGTTGCTGAAGGAACATGAGAAGGTGGTGGGTGTCCTTTATTTTTCTATGTAATCCTCCTGAATAGTCCAGGAGCTTGCTGCTGCGCTCTAAATGGAGTTATCTCGCATCTCTCGTGTATCTCTGAGTGTTTCAACACACATTTCTTCACTCACTTCAGTGTCAGTTTGGTCGATCACCTAAATTTGCGTGCAGCAATTTCTCATGCCTGCTAGTGCATCAAGGCCCCTTTTATTCCCTTGATGTGATTATTCCAGAGACGTGAAGGCTGTTCCGTGCTCATCATGTTGTAATTGAGATCTTTATTTGGCGGCTTTCCTCCTTCTAGCAAATGTCTGTCTAGACCGTCTGTGGTACTTTGCAAAATCTCAGTTTCTCTTCCAGCCCTCCATCCGGCTTTGACATCTAATGCACAGGGAGGACTGAAAAAGGCCCTCAGAAGGGCAGCTGCCTGTGGTGTGCTGCCCCATCCCACCTTCTGCACTCCTGAAGTCATTCTGATGGAGAAGCTGCCAGAGAAGATGGTGTTTTCTCTGAGGCAGTGGCAATCTTGTCTTCACTGGTTGGAGTTGGTAGCACAGCATGCCAGGGCTCTGGTCCCCGGTTGATGTCCTTTTGCTAAATCAAGCTGTGCTGACTGTGGAATGTGCAGGTTTGATCTGCCACTAAAATGAAAACCTCTCTCTAGATGAGTCAGGGCTAAACTTGTCATGTCATCAGCTGCTTACCCCTCAGTATTAACCTGCTCGTTCGTGTGCTGCTTTTGCAGTGTCACACACTCAGGGTTAGAGCTCGCAGGCCCCTCTGTCCATGAGACACCTTGTCCTTCACCTTGTTTATGTGAAACAAATTGTTTTTTTTATCTCTTGCCAGTTAACTAATCCCAAGGTGTCTTTGCTCCGAGCCCAGTTGAAGGGTTTTCTGTCCATTACCACTGGGTGACCTGATGGGACTTGAACTACCTGGGCTGTGATAGCAGAGGCCAAACTGAGCTGAGGGGAAAGTAGGATTGTGTGGTTTGTATTAATACAGTGTGCTGGGAAAAGAAAAAACCGGGATGAATAGAGCAGATCCCATCAGTTTGAATTGTGCTCTGACTTTATTTTGATCAGTTCAGTGGTAGCCCCAGAGAGGGGTAGACAGCACATTAGTGATACGGGCAGATGCTGCTAAACTGGGGTGACTGGGAGCACAGTGAGGGCAGAGAAGGAACGTGAAAGGCTTGGCAAGGGGAGGCTGGGCATAAGGAGCTAGCGTGGCCGGCAGCGTCCCCTTGGCAGAGGGCACATGCAGACATCTGTGGGAGATCCGCTGAGGCACAGCCAAGGAGAAGCTGATGGCACTTGGGAAGCAGGAATGTGGAAGGGAACCACTGAGATAATAGGCAAAAAAAATTAGTCTGAAGTTTGCAGTGTAATTGGCTGGAAAATCCCCGCTACACATTGTGCTGTGCAGGCATCGCTGCCTTATTAGCTGTCACCAGATAACTGTGATCGAGTGTCCACATTCGTTCACTCTCCGCTTGGCCTGCAGCATCTGAGAGCGGTGGAAGTGGAGCAGGAGTGACAGAGCTGCAGGGTCAGCCTGGGCTGGGTGGCAATGTTTTTGAGTAGCTGCGTCCTCCTGATTGTGCTCCTGACCTGCAAGGAGAGGTCTGGGCATCGCCAGTGCTCTGGGAGCTCTGGCACTCGGGATTTTACCCTCCTACATCAACTGCTTGGAGAAAGAGGAAAGTGGGCTTAGAGATACTTTAAAG
The DNA here is from genome assembly GCA_024611175.1 of Megaceryle torquata. Classification (NCBI taxonomy): domain Eukaryota; kingdom Metazoa; phylum Chordata; class Aves; order Coraciiformes; family Cerylidae; genus Megaceryle; species Megaceryle torquata. Next base: position 13,739 of record JANIJG010013768.1, read on the forward strand.
ACACACTTCAAGACACCTTTAAACTTGGGCTCTTGTCCTGAGGACACCGTGGAACAAGGTGGGATGGAGGGAGGCAATGCTTCTGTCTGGCTCCTTGGTAGCCTCTTGTGGTCTGGGTCTTAGGAAGTGTTTGGTACTGAATTTTTGAGCCTGTGGTTCACAAGCTGAGGGTGAAGCGTTAGTTCAGATTTTAAGGCAGACAGATCAGCTTGGGGCATTGGCAGAGATGAATGGAGAGAATGACAGATGAACTAACATGCTTTGAAGCTTTTGAACTCATTACGGACTAAATTTTATCATCATACAGCAGCATTTTTTGTGTAAATTGCCACGCTCTCTCACTGATAATTTACCTGAGAAATCGCTCATTGGTTTGGTTTTGTTTGGTTTTTTTTCCCTACATGGAATGACAGCTGATATACAAGAGAAGCTTCTAAGTCTTGCCCAAGGATGTAAGTGCCCTGTTTTTAAATGGTGTTGATGATGCCTTGCAGGGACAAACATTTTCACGGGAAGTGTTGGTGCAAGAGATCTTGGAAGTCTTAAGCCCAGCCATCGGCTCAGAGCGGGGCTGTTGCCTGTGCAACGGGAGATCAGCCGTGGCATTGGCTGAGCCTTAACCACCTCTAAGATGGAGTGCAGGAGCAGCTCAGGAGTGCTCTTGCAGCTGCATGGCCTGATCTTAGAATCATAGAATCACTGAAGTTGGAAAAGACCTTTAAGATCAATGAGTCCAACAGTAAACCTAATACTGCCAAGTTCACCACCAAAACCATGTCCCTAAGCACCATGTCTACACATCTTTTAATTACCTCCAGGGGTGGTGACTCAGCCCCTTCCACAAAGTTGCCACACTCCAGCTCCCAACTTCACACCTGTGTGTTCTCCCCAGCACAAAATCCTGCTTTTTCCCTGACCCAGGTAGTGGGTGCAAGGATAGTCCGTGAGGCACTTAGCCTCCAGAATGGATGAACTGGGATGGTCATCACTTTGTTCTTCGTAGTGGGCATTGTACAGCTCCCTCATGTCACAGATCCTCTGCGTGACCATCTCTGGGGGTGCTTTGACATTGAGGAAGATGCTTTGGGCAACTGCCACCCCAGGCTAGTGTCTAAAGGTACAGCCTGGTACTAGACAGGTGAGAATCTGGAAAGAGGGGGAAAAAAGACCTCAGCACTGTACATTAGCCTGTCGTGACGCAGAAGGTCCAACCTTGCTTCTTGCACAGCTCCAGCTGCTCTGCTCCAAAGCGTTTTGCATTTGGCTGTGCTGAAATTTAGTCCCAGGGAGATTAAATTACTCTTTCTTCATCGTTCATATCGATCCCCTGTTGCTGGCTGTGGATGACAAATGGACTTCCCACTCCTTCCAGCTCTAGTCGCTCTGGGAGGTACGTTGTAGCTTTGTTAATCTTTTCCCCTTTGGGAGGAAATGTGTGAAAGTGGTGGGGGAAGATTCCGGCTGCGCAGGTTGGGATACGCTGCTGCATCGGGTAGCAAAGCAGAAGGTGCTTTGGAGGTCAAAGCCATTTTCCACTCAGATGTTTAATGGCTGTTAGGAGCGTAGCCTTTCGCGGCAGCACGGACCGGAGAGAGATGTTTGGAGGTTGAGCAGCTCTGAAGGTGGAGGCCAGTGGCTGTGATGCCTTGGTAATAGAGAGTCTTTCCCATTGCAGCAAGTCTTCTCCTCCTCCTCCAGCAGATGCTGGTGTGCTTGGCTGCTGGGTTTGTTGGCTTGGCTTGCCAGGGAGGTGGGCAGCTGTTTCATCTCACTGTTTATGAGTTTCTGCCCTGGACCATCCTTTGGCAAACATCAGCCTGAGTGTGATGCTGCAGACCTTGGAGAGATTGTTCTACAAACCCGGGGAGAATGGATGGCTGAGGAGAAGTTGGTGTTAGCTGTCTTGAGTTACAGGTCTGGTGGGTAAAGGAGAAGAGGCCCAGTGGCAGGATATTACAAATGTCCTGGCAAGAGGAGACTGGGGTGGTATGTACAGTAGACCAGGGAGCATGTGTCTTGACCAAGGATTCCTTTCTTGTGTGGGCTACAAGCAGAAAGCATTTCCCTGGTTGGAATATTCATAGGTTCCCTCCCTTATGTAGGCCTTGATGTGTGATAAGGGTTGAGCTCACCCTGCCTGGTTGATTCCTAACATATTACAGTAAAATCTCAGTCATCCACGGGACTGGAATCCACCAGAGAACCAGGAACTGCTTTTGTGGGTTGTTGTGGGGGCTTCTCAAATGACGATTGTCCTGAAATCCAAATACTGACATAGGTGGTGCTTGAGAACTGAGGTTTATGGTGGGTAAGATGGGGTTAATGTTAACAACTAAGCTGTGATAGCTCACAGGTAGGAGCATTCAGAACCAGAGCAGAAGGCTGGGATGATGGTTGGGACTGGGCTGGAGATACCTGCTTCCCTGGGCTGTCAGAAGGGGTTAGAGACAGCGATCCACTTCCTGCGTGCGTCACAGAAACAAGGCCAAGTTTCATGCAGGTGCATGCATTTATTTATTTCTAACAGAGAAGCTAAAGACTAAAACAGTCCTGGGCTTGTAGTCCAATTGTTTCCCCTTTGGCCAGGGCAGGGCTGAGTTGTGTCACCAGGATGCCCTGACTGCTATTGCAGCACATTTAGATCGGGGGCACCTGAAGCTGAGGGAAAGGCAGCCAGGGGAAGCCAGCAGTTTATTGACGGGGAATTGTTCCCTCTTCTCTTGGCCTTTAACCATTACCTGTCTCTCTTTCTCTCCTTTGCTGCCTTCGGTGACGCTTGGATGAGCAGAGCGGCAAGGGCTTTTGGAGAGTATCTTTCACAAAACCATCCCGAAGGTAGAAACGGCTCAGGTAAGAGAACTGACGTGATGTGCTGGTAACCCTGTGTGCGTGTACCTGTTTAACAGCCCTTAAAAGGCATGTGCTTTTATTTGTCCTAAAGGGTTAGTGAGAGATCTCAGCAGCAGAGAGGCAGGAGGTCACCCTCCACATCTGTGAAGCCCTTGAGGAGAAAAGGCAGTTTGGTGACTCAAGGGCAGTGGGGACAAGGTCAGTTTTAGTGGACAAGTGCCTTGCAATGAATTCCCCCCTAGAGCTGATGTTCTCTGGCAGACGTTTCATCTGGGAAGTGAAAAACTGCACTGCACAAGGCTTCTGCACTGGTTTGTCATCCTGAGGTCTTGCTTTCACTGGGGAAGGGAAGAAGGTGAGTTCCAGTGTGTTAACTGACGTGCTCAGCGTACGTGCAGCGATACGTCTTTGCTGGCAAAGGTGACATCTGGATTTATTCCCAGGGTTTGCTTCAGTGAGGGTTAAAATGAGGTTTGCTTTGTCTAGTTGAGGACACCAAGCATGTGCCTGCTGATGTTTAATTTTTTAGGTGCAGCTATTGTCCCTGTCAGCTTACGATGAGCTCTGCTTGGTGAGCAAGAGAGCAGAAGAGAAACTCATCTTCTAACAGAGTTGTGCCTTCTCTGTGCAGAAAGGAAAGGTTTTTGTAGGCAGTAAATTCAGTATAAAACCTATAGAAAATCCCATGGAATCCACAGAAAATCCTGTGTGAGCAAGTAGGAGATTGTTCTGTAGTGCTGAACTGTTTTGCAGGGGATCAAGTTATTAAACAGAAAATAATGGAGAGTGCTGTTATCATTTTCTGTAAACTCTAAGCGTGTTTAAACCTCTGCAGGCAGGAAATTCCTCTTGCTAAAGAGCAAGCCCAACCACGCTGGTCTTTGAGAGCCAGTGGAGTGAGTCCCTGCCTTCCTTATTGGATCCATTCTGATGACCTTTGGGTTGTCCTTGGCTGGATTGTGCTAACTTTGAATGGAAGGGCTTTAAAACAGTGTACTGCAGTTTGCTTTGAATTTTTTTTTTTTTTTTTTAATTTTTTTTTTTTTTCAGGCACGAGAAACTCCAGTGACACATTGCTACAGTATTGGTAGGAAGGGAAGGGTAGAGAAAGGCTGGGGTTTAATGCAGCTGAGGTGACGTGACTGAGAGGTGCTGAGACAGGTTGAGCGGGTCTGAGGAGACTTCTTAGAATGGCAAAAGCATCCTTTATCTTTGCCAGTTTTGAGGCTGTTTCTGTCAGCTAGGGTCTTTGCTGGTCATTTTCTGCAGTCCCCTGTCCCAGTTTCCAGCACTGTCTCCCAATCTCTTTGTAGTGCCCTCATAGCACCTCTGGGGCCACATTCGGACCAGGTAGAGAATCTCTGATGGGGATGAGGGGAAATGGCAGATGTGCTCAAGTGCCTGAGACCCAGGGAACACTGGTCAAAGCCAAGGAGTAGGAGCCTTCCAAAGCTGCTGGTTTACTCTGCCTTAGGGGCTGCTCCTGGTTGCTTGTTCCTCTCACGGACTGTAGACAAGAACATGAAAATGGAACTGATGACTTCCGGTTAATGTGCCACTGTGGGGCTCCCCAGACCACCACTAAAACCCTCTCTGGGCTTGTAATAGATCTGTAAGCTCTCCGGGGAAGCCTTCTCATGCCGCTGCCCCCTTGGTGTATCAGGCAGGAGATCCAAGTGAATTTAGCTGCAGCAGATAAGAATCAAGTGGTGAGAGGTACACGTGGCTATACCACAGTCCTTATGGGGTCCTTAAGCGTTAACTTGGAAACACAAGCTGAGTGGTGTGGTTGACAAGCCTGAGGGACAAGATGCCATCCAGAGGGACCTGGACAAGCTCAAGAAGTGGGCCCATGTGAACCCCATGAGGCTCAATAAGGCCAAGTGCAAGGTCTTGAAGATGGGTCAGGGCAAGCCCCAGTTTCAACCCAGGTTGGGAGAAGAAGGGATTGAGAGCAGCCCTGAGCAGAAGGACTTGAGGGTGCTGGGGTGAGGAGCTGGAGCTGAGCCAGCCCCGTGCTCTGGCAGCACAGAGCTACTGGCACCCTGGGCTGCACCCCCAGCAGTGTGGGCAGCAGGGGAGGGGGGAATCCTGCCCCTCTGCTCCAGGGCTCTGGGGAGACCCCCCTGCAGTGCTGGGGCAGCTCTGGAGTCCTCAGCACAGCAGAGACAGGGACCTGGT
>JANIJG010013768.1:19069-31706 GCA_024611175.1 Megaceryle torquata
CCCCATCCCTGGCACCATTGCAGGGGAGGTTGGCCAGGGCTCTGAGCAACCTGCTCTGGTTGCAGATGTCCCTGCTCCCTGCAGGGGGGTTGGAACTATTTGACCTTTAAAGGTCCCTTCCAATTAGACCATTCTATGAAATAAATAAAATTCCCTAGAAATGACTCTAAATGTTTACAGAAGAGGAAAAAAAAGAATCATCATTTTTGAAGTCATCTTTTGAAATTCTGCAGTGTATAATTTAACACAGTCTGTAACATTTCTTTATAAATAACCATGGTGGGAAGGTTGCTATCCTATAAAAAAAATGTTGCGAGTAGAAAATTTGGCTCCCTTTTGTTTGTCCCAGGAGTCTAATAGCAGAGAGCTCTTTCCTTCCTGCAGAAATTCTCTGTATCTCAGCATGGTTTTTGCAGGTTTCTGAACACTTCACCTTTGACTCAGCAGAGCAGCTCCAGTTGAGTGATCAGCCTTCATCCAGTGACTCCAGTGAAACAAATGAAGGGCTTCTACACAAGTTAAAGATGTGGAACATCTATAGAAGTACCCGAATCCTGAATCTGCTCCAACTCTTCAGCCTGGCTGAAGAGAGCAGGGTTATGGCTGTACGAGCCCACCAATATCTTGTACTGAAATTCTTACTTGGCTGTGTTGGTGGCTTAGCTCCAGAAAGCCCAGCATGCTGGAGTCGAGTCTGCAGAGCAGAGCAGTGTCATTACCCAGCGGGACAGCCCTGCTTGCCACTGGAATAACCCTGGCTGTGGACGTGGCTGCTCCCTGCGCTGCCAGCAGACTGGGACTGAGTGTGAGTGGAAGGACACAGGCCCTGAGCACGGTACTTATAGTCCAGGAAAAAAGGGTTTCGGAATGGTTTGAAGTCACTGATGAATTTGGTGATGGGAAAAATGGTTGTGGTCTTTGAGGAGCATGAAGGTGGAAGAGCCATCAGTGGGTCATTGGAGGCTAAGTGGAGGAGGGAAGGGCTGCAGATCCAGGAGCTGGAACCCTTACCCCTCCCTGCAGAGGACAATCCTCATGCAGAAAATGAGGTGGGTGTGAATCTTTGGGATGCCAGCTCTGCCGCTGCTTTACCTGCTAATTCAACTCCCTGGCAGAGGGTGGAGCTCTCCAGGCAGACACAGGAGACCCACCAGCTGGATGGAGGTGCCAGGCGTGCAGAGCCTGCTCCAGCTTACTCCATTCCTGCTGCACTTTGCTCTCCAAGGATGGTCCATTTGGGTTTGACTTTTTTTTATCTTGAAGTGTCCCTTGACTCCAAGGAAAGGAGATGGTTTTATGGCTTTTGCATCCCACCTCTTACTTCACATTCCACGGCTGATCAAGGGGCTTATTCTTCAGTGAAAACTTTGAAACCCCTGTGTCTCTTTCTGGTGTCTCCTGGGGAAAGCTGGTGTGTATGTGGCAGAAGGCCTTGGAAAAATTAGGGAGCAGTAATGAGGAGCTACAGAGGGATTGTGTGTCAGCAGGATGGACCGAGCACTTTAATGAGGGGTGAGTTATTTGCAAGGCTTTGTTTACCTTCTGTTTGCAATAAAATTGCAGTCTGGCCACACTCTGCTTCCTTCACGAGGGCAGCAGGTGTGGAATTGAACGTCAGCGGGAAGTGAAGAGGGTTGCAGGGTGTGCAGGTAGCGATGAAGAAGGCGAGGGAGGGTATTTGTTGGTGGTTACAACTTCTGATTCCTCCCGATGGGAGGCCTGAGAGCTTCCTGGCTCAGAAATATTGCATGACTATCCCTGTGCAACTCTGGTGTCTTCTTCTGGAGGAGGCTTTTCCAGGAGACTGGGGAGGTGCGTTGACCTCTCCTCTGTCTCTTGGCTTGGCATGCACTGACCACGGCCTGTCAGGTTCCAGCAGGGCTGATGGCAACACAGACTTTTCTTCTCTTTGCTTCCCTTTTGGAACAGGGCAGCTGCCTGGTAATGGGATGGGATGAGGGAATTGTCTCTTTGGGATCACTCAGATTTTTTTTTTTCTCCTCATCTTGAAGATGCCCTGGGGCATTACTAAAAAGAGAAGGTTGGACTCTGCTGCAGCTGACAGGACACAGATCTGTTAAGTGAGCTGGTGCTGAGGTGGTGATGCATCTTCTGCTCTCTTCCTGCCTCTTTTCATTGCTGACTTATTCATGCAGGCTGAAGGCCTGGGAAGGTTCCCAAGAAGAGCACTCGCCCATGTTCAGTGTCCATTCTGACTGCAGGGCTGTTGTCAGAGTCCTTGCTGACTCTCGTAGCTTTCTGGTACCTTCCAAAGACCTCCCATCTTGTCTTTGGGGTGGTTTTAGTGTAGGAATGGGTGTCCCTTGGGACAGACCTTTAAGAAAGGCAGGGAAAAGGATTGAAATGTTGGGAAAGGGAAGGGTGAAAAGGCTGCAGAGAGCAAAACATCGGAGAAATAATTACTCAAACTTGGCAGAGCTTATGGGCTAGAGAATTTTGGATATTCCCAGAGTCTCCTTCTCCCAGCTTAGGTGTCAGAGGCCCCACACTGAGATCCTGCTTTAGATTTCTTGATCTCCATGTACTGGAGCTGTGAGAAGAAAAATATACCCAGGGCATGGGGCAGTGAAATGAAAAATGACAGCAAGCAGAGCACTGGAGAAACTCCCTCCTTTCTGGGGAAGCAGTGATGCATCCCGGTGAGGTGGGATTCGGACAAAGGGTCCTTTGCTGAGGAAAGAGAGGGAGCTCTGCTGGGGTTTTCTCCTGGTACTTTTTTATCGGGGAGTTTCTGTTTTGCTCAGTTCGGAGGGTGGCTGCTGCTGGGGCTGTTGCTGGAGGGTGCAGCACTGGTCTGCCCGCTGCACCCTGGCTGCTCTGGGCCAGCTGCATGTGAAAGGCTCTGGAAGCAAGAGAGAGGGCAAAGATCCCAGCAGGCATGAGGTGTGCTTGGTGCTGCAGATATGATGGGCCTTGAGCCAGAGCTGCCTGGCAGGTCTTGACCCAAATTCGTGGTGGCTTTTGCAAAACCAGCATGGTTACTCTGTCTGCTTTGCGTCAGTACAAGCCAAGCTGGTTACCTACCTGGAACTGGAAGAAGCTTCTTTTTAAGCTCCAAAGAAGTCCTCCTTTTATTTATTTCTTTCCATGACGTTTCAGCCATCACTGAAAACATTGTGTCATGAGGAGAGGGGCCCTTGTGAGCTCCCAGGCCAAACAGCAGTGGGTAGTGGTGGCAGGAGAAAACCACGTTTGCCAAGGCTGCTGGGCCACATGCAGAGGCTGCACTGGAGCCGTCACTTGTGTTGGCACCCTGGGCTTCTGCTGCTTCAGGAGAGGTGGTGTGAGTGTGTGTGGAGGGCAGCAGCCATGCACAGAGGAGCTTCCTGACACTGCCAGGAGCTGACACAGGGCTTGAGAAACCCCAAGCAGAGACCTACGAGCTGTGCTTTTGACGGAGCTGTGAGGTGAGGCTGCAGCTGTACGGTGCTCTAAGAGGGACCTGCAGTTTGCCATGTTCAGACTGCGGAGCTGCCAGTGGAGCCTGGCTCAGGGTGACCACCAAGTCTGCCTTTTTCTCTAGAGGTTGTTTACCCCATCCCCAGGACAGTGTGTCTGGCCCAGCTCTCTTGGTGTATCCTTGTGCCTGCTGGTGTGGCTGGTGCTGATTGATGGAGGTGGCCTTTCTGTAAAGAGCCCATGCCCCGGAGGGGGTGGTAGGCAGCCTGAGTTCAGGGCAGAGCAGGGATGTGACATTTCATCTCAGAGGGTTCTGGGCTTCTTCAAGATTGGCCAGCACCAGTATGGTTTGGCTATACCCTAAAACATGCCATGGAATATGTTATTTGCTTATAAAGTGAATAAAACTGTAGGTCACAGTGTTACCATGGAAATGTAAAGGCCACCAGTGGAGTTGCCACTTGTTCCTCTGGGTCATGTCTCACAGTAACAATTTCATCTATCCACATTAATGCTACAGACCAGACTAAAGGTTACTCATCTGTGAGGCACCACGTCAACCGCATCCTCAGTTTGGTTGTTTCCCAGGCCTGTTTCAGTGCAGAAGACTAATTGGAACCATTTTGTCTTCGTTAAGTGACCTTCTGTGTTATCAGAGCAGCTCCCTGACTGAGCTGGCCCTTGTCTCTGTGGCTTTGCAGAGGAGCAGGTGACGTCCCTTCTGCGGCAGCCGTGGGGGTCAGGGTGCCCGTTCGAGTCACGACTGGGCTGGCTCAGTCAGGCCTTGGGTCATCCTGTAGCCAACGTCGTGCACATCGTTTGCTCGTTTGACTCTGGAGCTCCTGTGTGGCTGAAATGCCACTGTGACCTTTTTTTTTAATTGTTGTATCTCCAGTTTTATATCCCTGCCTCGTGCTTCAGTATTTTGACTGAATTTCCTAGTTTTTGCCATGCTCCTGACTGCGTTTCCACCCTGCCGACCAGCAGTGTCGGCTGCCAGCCTGGAGACAGGAGCCCCGTGCTGGTGGGGTCACGCACTGGGAAGGACAGAGCTGGCATGGTAGGGAGCTGCGATGCGCGCTCGGAGAGGCAGCAGAGCAGAACAGGACCTGACAGCCTCTTAGCACACCAGAGGGGCAGCAGTGGCGTGCGGGAGCTCTTGGAACTGAGATAGCAAGAGAAGCTGCTCAGCTGCACAGTTGGAAAAGAGCTTACTGGTTTTGCAGCGTCCTGGGCTCACTAGAGCCAGTGCACCCATCCGCTCCTCATCGAGGGTATCGCCTGGACTCCTGTTGCTGTGTAATAAAAAAAACCCCACATGAACTTCATTCCTACTACTACAGACAATGCTGCAGGTCCATATATTCTAAATCTAGAATCTTTCCATTCGCCTTCAGAGGCTGAGGCAGCTCTTTTATTTAAAGCTGGTACCATAAACATCAGATCCTGGGAGGTCCCGTGGAAGTGGAGCAGGGAAGAGATTGCTCTGAAATTTATTTTCCTGGGATGACAGATGGTTTTTTAATAAGGTTTATCTGGATTCCCCTTTGCCACTTTGCTTCTGATGCTGAGGTTTTAAATCTAAGGTGCTTTAATCATCAGTTTGGCTGCTAAATACAGTAATAAATTTGTGACTTTTTTTTTATTTCTTTAAGCTTCTGTCTATGCCTTGTGGCCACATTCTGCCTTGATTTATAAACTTCTCGTCCCGTGGGGTTACAGGCTGTCTGCAGCAGATACGAGCTTGGCTGGGTGAGTCCCTCCTCTTGTGAAAGGGCATCAGTCTGCTGAGGCTTATCCCAGCAAGGTGTTACCTTGTCCCGAGAAACGTGATGTGAAGGTCCTGTCACAGTTAGTTACCTGGGTCAGAGCAAGTGCTCAAGTTAGAGTTACTGAGTGAGAAAGGATTTATTTTAAGTATCTAATACTAATAAGTGCCTAATTATCAGGAACTACATGTACTCAGAATATGGGTTCTTTCTTTCCCGAGGTACTGCAAATTAACCAGTACAGAAGATCATGTCTTTGGTGATACACGTGCCCCGACAACTTTGTTGGGCAGTGTTGTGTGGAAGGTGAAGAAAAACTATCAGAGAGGAACAAGTGAAGCCAGAAAGACGTGTTCAAGTCAATGACAAGATGGGTGACAAGCAGGTTGACCTAGACTGGACTGTAAAGCTTCCAGAGTCTGGACAGGCTCTTAGAGTTAGAATCAGAGGATGGTTTGGGTTGGAAGGGACTTTAAAGATCATCTCGTTTTGGCCCTCCCTGCCCTGGGCAGGGGCACCTCTCCCTAGCCCAGGTTGCTCAAAGTTCTGTCCAGCCTGTCCCTGAACACTTCTAGGGATGGGACATCCGCAGCCTCTCTGGGCAACTTGTTCCAGTGTCTCGCCATCCTCACCATGAAGGATTTCTTCCTAGGATCTAACCCAAATCTCCCCTCTTTCAGTTTGAAACTGTTTCCCCTCCTCCTATCCCTAAACTCCCTGATGAAGGCCCCTACCCAGCTTTTCTGACAGGCCCCCTTGAAGTCCTGAAAGACACACAGGAAGGTCTCCCTGGAGCCTTCTCTTCTCCAGACTGAACAATCCCAGTTCTCTTAGCCTGGCCTCAGTGGGGAGGTGCTTCAGCCCCTCATCATCTCTGTGTCCTCCTCTGGGCCTGCTTGACTTAGCCCAGGTAGGCAGGGAAGTGATGAAGATAAGATTTTTGGTTGTTTCTGTTACCAACAGACACATGATCAACAGATCACGCACATTGGTCCTCTTCCCTTCATCTTGCTGTTAAATATCTCTGGCATGGTAAATCCCTGTAGAGCACAATTCTAGATGAAGAGAAATCCACTTGAGGTACCTGATTTGTCATCTCTGAGGTAGTTTTGCAGCTGTGGGAGATAAAGGTGATGCCAATGAAATCAAGTGGGAGAGCAGCGTTGTCACCAGGTCGGCTCAGGGGAGCAGCTGGGGAGGAGGGTGATCTGTCAGGCCTCCTGGTCACGCTGTCCTGGGCTGGCGTGGCAGCTTGATGGAGTAGCTGGTTGTGGGAGAGGTGAAAATGAAGGTGAAATGAGAGCAACATGAAAATGAAAGGGAAGGGAGCAGCAGTAGCCAGGCAGAGGGTGTTGACAGCAGCCTGCTGCGTCCTACTACTGGGAGGCGATTCCAGTTAGTGCTGAAGTTTCCTGGTACTGTTTCCCAGCTCTCTTTGCTGAATATCCCTGTGGCTCAGATGTAATTCAGCATTGATTTCTGGACCAGTTTGACTTCTTTCCTAGCAGAAGCAATCTATTAACCTAAAATGTCATAGTGGGAGCAGGTGCAGTACTTCAGCACCTGAATCCAACGCACTGGTCACTGGTAACACCTCAGGGCTGCTGGTGTATGTGAGCCCATGTGTGTGAACACCAGCATGGACTTGCTGGTCCCTGAAATGATTCAGGCTTGGTTTTAGAAGCCAACAAGTCATTCTCATGAACGTTGGAATCTCTTTTCCTTCCATACCGATGGTTTTTCTGTAGATAAATTCTTTATCTTCACATTGCGTATGAAGTTGCTTCTCCAATGTGTAGTTGCTGAAGGTGCTAAATTAAATGATAACAAATAATTACCCAGTTGTTTGACAAACAGAAAGTGTATTGGTGTGGTGGGCTTTAGTTTAGGCTCTGGAAGTCCTAAGTACAAGTGAAAGCACCTTGACTAAGGGATGAGTGAAGTAAGAAGAAAGGATCATCCTAGCACTTTGCCTGCTAGATAAGCCAGTTTCTGTCAGGAACTGTAACCCTGCCATGATTTCAGTAAAAAACTGATTCTTTCTTGAAACCAGTCATGATCCACTTGCATGTCTGTAAATTTTATATGCTGAACAGACCTCAGTGCATACAAAACACAGACTGGACTTGGTCTCCTCACTCATGATCAACAGCAGTTTCAGACATACTTTGAACACTTCATGTTTCTGTCTACTCACAGATACCAGAGTTCAGAAATCCTCGGGTCTCTGAACTGCGGAGTGGTGAGTAGAGGTGCCCAGCCCTGCACGTTGGCTCTGGTGAGTGTCCCGCAGAAGTGTTGACTTCAGCAGGACCAGGGGCTGCTGTCGGCCACTGCTTTGTGGTGTCTTAAGAACCACGTGGTGTCCTTCTGCCCGCACCGCTTAGGAAGTTTGACAAGTTGAGACAAGCACTTGGCACTGGCCTTTGTTTTTCATTTTAAAAATGGTGTGCTTGGCACTGTGAGCACATCTTGAGGAGTGATTTGGTGGTGTTTTCCCAAGACATGCTCGCTCTAGAGCACAGTCTTGGAATTGGAGAAGGTCTGAGTTGGTGGAGAACAAATGTGGTGGCCTGTTGCCTCTTGAGGGGTGACAAGTGACTGGAGAGACTTTGGAGCCTGTGAACACTTTCAGCACTGGTTGGTCCATGGTCCTGTGTTCTGCAGCTGGTAGGGCTCAGTGGACAAGCTGTTGACTGACAAGTGGTGGAGCAGCTTCTTCCACTTGAATGGTTTGCACCTGTTCTGGTGATGGCCCTTGTTGTCCATCAGGCTCTCCTCCTGAAGGAGGTGCAGATGTCCATGCCATCCCTGTGCAGGACACCGTGAGTGAAGGAGACCACTGCCTGTCTTTCATATTTTACCTGGACAGCGTCAGCAAGGTACGTGGCTCCTCACTACATCTAGGATCACATTTTGGACTTCATGTGAAGTCTAGAAAGATGGCACCAGCTATAGATTCAGGTTGTAGCTCACTCTTTAGGACTCCTGCAGGCAGCTCCTGCTCAGCGCGAGGATTCACAGAGTTGTCACCTACGCTGTCTGGAGACTGCAAATGAAACCAACCTGCATGGTCCCAACAGTCACTTCTTGAGCAGAGTGGCCAGAGGTGTTTTCATCTCCTCCTCATGCTGGATGAAGCTGTATCTCAAGCAGAAAAATGAGATAAGGGTGCTGGTCAGTACCAGTACCAGCTCAATTTGGTCTCAGTTGCAAACAGCAGGGGAAGAAGCCCTGGGCCTCATGAGCACAGCCCAGGATGGGCTTCAGAGTCAAAAGCTGAAAGTGTACATCCTCACCTTGGGAGGGTTCTTTTCAGAGGAGCACGAGCATTTAATAGGAAGCAGAATGTGGCATCAGCGAAAGGTCCATGTTGTACACATCAAACATCAGACTTGTCCAGATGGGTCTCTTCCTCCTTCATCTCTTCATGGCACCTACAAGGTAGCCAAGCCTCAGATTGTTGCCAAGCTACAGAATCACAGAATGGTGGGAGTTGGAAGGGACCTCTGGAGATCATCTTGTCCACCCGTCCTGCTCCAGCAGGGTCACCCAGAGCAGGGGGCCTGGGATCACGTCCAGGTGGGTTTGGAATCTCCCTGGAGGAGGAGACTCCACAACCTCTCTGGGTAGCCTCTTCCAGGCCTCTGTCACCCTCTTCTGGGATATTCCAGGTCGTGACTCAGTAGCTAAAGGAAAGATGTTCATTAAATATGTAATGAAGTAAAGGCTTTGGTTTGCTCTATGCCTCTGTTTGAGACGCTGCTGTCTGGGTTGGACACAGATGATGTTATTTTTTTCTGGGCTGGCAGTCACAGGAATAATGTATTCCCTGCTGAGCCTTTTCAGCAGCCTCCTGGCTCTTCCCATCGGAGGGGAAGTGTAAGAGGTAATTAACAGCCGCTTGAAAAAAGGATTCGCGGGTGGGTGGGAGCACGTTGGGTTCATACATGAAATTGCCATGGAAATGCTGAGATTTCCTGGCACTTCATCCAGTGTGTGGGCTCCAAAGATAGTTGCACTCATGGGCCTCTCTCCTTTCGATCCTCCTACCCTACAAAGGGAGCAGCTGTTTCTTCCTCTAGGGTGGTTTCTGGGGCTGCGTGCGGTGAGGCCGGCTGGGCAGGAACGCTGCCGGGGCTGGGAGGCTGTGTCACAGCCGTCTGCTGAACTCTGCTGGCAATTCTCTCCTGTCAAAGCAATTTGGCAGAAAATGGAAGGGGGAAAAAAACCCAGATCCTGTGGTTTGCCCTTTTCCCTTCATTCTAAAAAATAATAACTTGGTGGACAAAACACTTGGAGTTTGTCATTTCTTAGAGAAGATGGTGCTGGGTCTTGTCCTGATGACTCGGCGCTGAAGCAGACGGGACTGTGTGGCTGAACGGGGGCTCTTTGGCCATTTTTAGGCTGTGCAATGAAACCTGCATTTGCTTCTGGCCTTGTTTGGTGGCCACGCAAGCTTAAAATGTTGGGTGTATTTGTGAGGAGTGTCTCTCATTTCAATACCAGCTCTGGGGATTTAGAAGGCTACAGTCACACCACCTGAAAAGGTTCCTGGAGGAACCTACGGTATCTGACATCTCCTTTCCCCTTTCTGCAACAGTAACAAAGAGCCTTCTGAATCTGCACGTGTCCGAGGTGCTGTGGTTTTAAGTCCTGTGTGCCATTTGTTTCAGATCACCTGTTAGCAGACTCCTACATCGGCCAGGAGGACTCCCCTGAGCTGCAGCAGGCGGCACAGAACAAGCGCCGTCTCTCCGTCATCTCCGACGGCAAGTTCGAGAGGAGCTTCTCCGAGGAGCAGGCAGAGAAGATGCCAAGCGAGGGCCCGAAGCCGCGAGTCTACACGATCTCTGGCGAGAGGCCGATGCTGTCGGACCACGAGAACGAAAGTATGGAACTGGTGGTGATGAAGGGGGCTGCCCAAGAGGAATGTCACCACAGCCACCACGTGCACAGTGCTGGTGGCTCTCACGGCGTGGGCAGGCATTGCAAGGGCTGGCCGGGCAGCCGGCAGGGCTCCAAGGAGTGTCCCAGCTGCTCCCGGCTGGCTGCCCCCTCCCAGCAATCCTTTGACCTCGAGCAGCAGCAAACCAGTGACACTGGGTGGCACAGGAAAAGACTGGAGAGGATGTACAGTGTGGATCGAGTGTCTGGTAAGTAAGCGTGGGTGCTGGAAGGACACAGAGGGACTCATCGACACGGTGGAGGGTGACACCCGTCTCATGCAGCATGGAGGGTTCGTTGCCACCTGCCTCGAGCTGCGTGCTCTAGAGTTTCCCCTTCGGCACCTCACGGGAACCTTGCACCAGCACTCGTGGGAAGGGACTGTCAAAAGGGGAGTTTAAACCAAGCTGAGCTCAGTTTGAGGCCACCTCATCCAAGCCCCACTGTCTCTGCTTCTAGCCTGTCAGCAGCAGATGACCTGGGTGATTTTGATGCCAGCTTCTCATAGCTTACTGAGGGTGATCTCTGTGGGCCCCCTTTCTGTTGGAGGAGGAGCAAGAGAGGGGGGCTCTGACAAAACACAAGGGGCTGTGTCAAAACACCTACAATTATGCTCATCCAGGAGGCGGTTCAGAGCAGAATCCTCTCTCCTCTGCCTCATTTTGGGGCTAAGGCAGGTGAAATCATGTGACTGTGCCAGGGTGCTCCAAAGAGCCTCAGCTCAGGTACAACGTTCTTTACTTTGGTGCATCCATCCATCATCCGCATGGCTGGAAGCAGTTCAGCAGGGTTCCTCACGTAGTGCCACCTCACGGTCTGTCCATAAATACCAGCAAATAACACAATATTGGACTTTGTTCTGCACTCACTATCCATTTGCTCAATATTTGCAGGGAATGGGGCTTATAATTATTCAATTACATTAAAAAAATCCTGATTGTCTCTAAAGACTTAACTATTAATCAAATATATGTCACAGTCTTTGTGCTTTGAACTGTAAGCTAGCACACAGTCCATCGTTGTCTGTCAGCTCTTTCTGTGGCTGGCAAAGAGTCTGACCTAATTAATTAACTTTTTTTCTCTCTCTTTTTTTTTTTTCTGTAAACACACATCAAGGCTTTTAGAGCAGAGACTCCAGCCAGGAAAGGTCAAGATTTTCTCCTTGAAAATAAATTGAGTGTAAGGAGTGTGGAGATCAAACTGTGCATCTTTCTTGGGTTTGTGGTTTTCTAGTAAATAAATCTAGCAAAGTTTACTGCAGGTAAAATCACAGAAAGGTGGGTTCTAGAGCATATTTTCATACCTAGATGCTTGAAATTCTGCAACTAAATTAATAGATGGAGTGGTGCTAAGGAATAAGAGTTAGAAAATAATGGATGGTAATCAATTGATAAAGTGTGCAGAACACCTGCAGTCCCCCTGACTCCTGTGCAGAGTTTTCAAGCATTGTCTCTCTCTTTTTTGGGGGGGCTTTCACATCACACTAGGTGTACAAGTTTAGATTATTATTTTTATTGCTTAAGTTAAGAAAAGAAGCAAGAAGACTTTTCCTGTGTGGAAATCTTCTATTGTTTTATGATCATACCTGTTGGGCCTGCTAAAAGATGACTCTGCATAAGATGACCCAGCCAGGCAGGTTGTGTGAAGGTAGAAGAAGAAAACTTTTCAGCGCCAGCCTTTCAGGAGAGGAGATCACAACCCCAGGGACTTGATCTTGTGGAGATCAGGGGGCTGGGCTCAGTCGGTTGCAGCCCCGTGATCCGTACTGATTTATGAAAGCGAAGATTTCCTGTTGTGATGCTGAGGGATTTATGTTGAAAGTTTTCCTGAACAAATCCAAACTGTATCACGCACTGTGGGACTGAAGCAGGCTATTTGATAGAGAGCCAAAGGAAAGCTCCAGCTCACTAATGGAAGAGTTTAACTCCTCACAGCTGGAGCTAAAAACCTCTGTTTGCTGGAAAATGTGTCTTAGAGGTGCCACGTTCCATTTCTGGGCCTTGGGATTTGTAATAGGTGTTTTCAACTAGGCAGCAGCTTTTGTTAGGGCCAGTTAGCAGTGTGCAGTGGAGATTTGCCTCTCTGAAAAATATATCGGAGTAGTTACTGAAATGGGAACAAAGTGGATGGGGCTGAACCTGGCAGTGCCTTTCTGGGTACCTCTGTGAGTCGACCTGGACAGGCTGGAGAGTTGGGCAGCGAGAAATTTAATGAAATATAACAAGGGCAAGTGTAGAGTCTGGCTTCTGGGCAAGAACAGCCCCACGTACCAGTATAAGTTGGGGACAGACCTGTTGGAGAGCATAAGGGAGAGGGACCTGGGGGTCCTGGTGGGCAGCAGGATGACCATGAGCCAGCAATGGGCCCTTGCAGCCAAGAAGGCCAGTGGCATCCTGCGGTGAATTAGAAGGGGGGTGGTTAGTAGGTCGAGAGAGGTTCTCCTCCCCCTCTGCTCTGCCCTGGTTAGACCACATCTGGAATAGTGTGCCCAGTTCTGGGCC
>JANIJG010013770.1:0-58446 GCA_024611175.1 Megaceryle torquata
TGGGGGAAAAATTGACCTGTTCAAGAAGGTAGACCTTTGAAATAGCTCATTTTCCAGAAAGACTAGGAAATATAAAGCACTAAATAAAAGCACTGTTGGATGCTTTTTGCTCTGGGCAAGAGCCTTGCCTTTGATTGCTAGAGCTTCATTTTAGCCTCTGATAGCCTTTGGACCCTCCCTTATTCCGTCCTTTATGGCCCAAATTCCATTTCATTTGAGCTGAACTCCCAGTCTTCTGACTGTACCATACAGAAAAGCAAGAGAATAAGAAGTAATCAGAGCTGGTGTATATTATCCATATTTAACAGTGTTTCTTAGGCTGTCTACCAAAGACTGTTCTTTATGAGATACAGACAGAGAAAAAAAAAATAACTTCACATAGTGATGCCAACACCTAATGAATCAATTAACAATACATATATATGCTCCTACTAATAATGAGAACTGTTTTTGGAGGAGATTGCAGGTCATACCATATACCTAAACCCTGATACATTTCTGGCCTTTAGCAGAAATGCTTTTAACCTTGTACCTAGAGGAAAACAA
Organism: Megaceryle torquata; assembly: GCA_024611175.1. NCBI lineage: Eukaryota > Metazoa > Chordata > Aves > Coraciiformes > Cerylidae > Megaceryle > Megaceryle torquata. Next base: position 547 of record JANIJG010013770.1, read on the forward strand.
TCACATGACTGTTGTGAAAGAGCTTCAGAACGAGTTACATCAAGTATTTTTCTATAAGAGCATTCTTTACTTCCCACCCTTGATGCTTCTCTTTCTGGGAACTTCTGCACTTATATATGAATCTGAGTTCGGTAATATTTAGTTTTCATAACATCAAGAGATGCACACTTAATCTCCAAAGAATTTTCTGAGCATTATTTCATTCTTTCATTTCTGACATGTGGTAAGGATGTGCGATAGTCATTATCTTCTCACTTAGGAGATGCAGAGAGGTTGTGATTTGCCGGGAATGTCCTCAGTAACCACTGTCAGAGCTATAATTAATATTGTGGGTTCTGGTTCACTGTCCTTTACTCTGATCCTTTAATGTCTTAGTAATGTCATTTAGATAAAGAGGTTTGGAAGGACCAAGTATCAAGGTAGCTCACTGATGACAAGAAAGTGAAGTCGAGCTCTCTATTGACCTGCTAGGCATCATTTGTCATCTCCTCACATTATCACTAACTTCATTTGCCAGGTTCATATATCCCTCCAAATATGTCTGGGCTTTGTCAGGAAGAATGCTTGATATTATGGACCAAACCTGAACCAGAAAGGGTGCTGAAATTAAACAATGTGAGCAGTCACACTTGAGTTCTCAAGCCCAAACTAAGTACCTGTTTAATTTAGTGGAATAGTTGTAGCCTTTGTGTCTGACTTCATCATTTATTAACTTGAAGAATATTTTGGGCCCCTTGTGAATTGATACTTTAAGAAAATAAGGATCATGATACTAAAGAAGCTGGATGTGGATATAAGAAAGGATGTAATTTCTCTTTTTTGTCTGCATGTGCTCTTATGAAACATGTTGTCCCTCCCTGGTGCCACACTGCTTGCCCCTATTATGACTTTGAGGCTGAATAGCAGCAGTGTGGATGATCGTATCAAAACCCAGGGACAGGTCTGGTAATTTGAGACTCATTTTCCTCCATCTCTGAACAGGATCAGGCTATTATGAGCTTGGTCCAGGGCTATCTGTGTGCACCATGCTGCCCATCTGTGGCAGGAAGGTATTTCATGTGGATATTTCTCTTCAATTTAGGTTTGACTATCACAAGCACTAATTCTGGGTGCTAGTCATCCTTGAAAAGAGCAAAGCTCCCTCTATCAGCTTATCCCAGGGGTCTTTCACTAAGAAGGTCATGACTCAAATTTCATTTCAGCCTGTCTTTCTGTAGACGAGGAAGTCTGGGAAACGAAGAGAAGCATTTCTAATTCTGGTCCTTGTGTCTCTATCCTGTTGCTAGAGATGATGCAGCAGATTCAATGACCTTTTTTATGAAAGAGAAGCTAAGGCTGATAGGAAGTGATGTGGGCTGATAGAGCCTGCTTGCTTATTTTCTGCAATGGTGAATGTGAGGAGCTGTCCCTCTGCCACATCTCTTTATCTTTACCACAAACACTGCACAAAATGAAGCAGTTCAATACCTTAGAGCTAAGTTCTTGCTGCTGCCATCCACTTTTATCTCCAGGGTTCAAGCTCCTGTCCTTCCCATGCAGGTAATATTTTAGTTAGATTTCCTAGAAAGTAGAGCCTGTTGTGTGGGCACAAGGAAGAAGTGGCAATGTTATACTGCCAGTAAAAAGCTCATTGTCTGTCCATACTGTTTCACAAGCTCTTTTTGGCATACTTTTGAGTTGGTCTGTGTAGAGGAATTCCTTGTGGAACAAGGATGTATGGTGGCTTTTGAGAGATTGGACAACCCCATGCTAGGTCTGGCTAAGCCTCCGTCAGCATAAGTTCTGGGTCTCTTTAAAGTTATCCTGAAGAGGAGAAAGGAAAGAAGTCAACCTTGAGCAAAGCGGGGGAGCAGGGCAGGAGCAGAGCGTACAGCACATACACTCACCGCGATGGAGGCGTATACGGAATATGTATCCCAAATGAAGATAACCAATTAACCTAGAGCTTGATTTGTATGCTTGTAGCCAAATGCCAGTGAAAGTAGTAGATATACATGCAATCAGATTGTATCCACTATATAAGCAAGTGACGCAGTCAGAATAAATGGATCGGCATGTAGCCATATTGGTGTGATTGTCGATACTCAGCTGGCTTCCCAACGGGACCCTCTTCAGGTCTGTTCTTAAATCTGCTTGTATCCAGAAGTTGGGAGCTAGGTTAAGAGTGAAAGAAGCAGTTGATAAAGGTCTCTTCCATTGTCTGGTAGGCCAAAAAAACGCCATTATCTAGACTGAAGGCTTGACTTATGTGCAGAAAGACATAAGATGTTGTTTTTTTCTGGACAAGTGGTGTTTTCTTTACCCACTTTCCATGAAAGGGATGTATGATAGATGTATCTAACTACTTGGACATGGACTGAGATTATCAATCCATATTGTAGACAACAGATAGTGGGAAGTAATTAAAAAAACCTTCTGGTTACAGTGATACTGGAATGGATTTGACCTCTGTATCATCCTACAGACCGCACACTATCATGGTTCCGTCCTGCAACTATTCTAATGAGAATAAAATAATGGGTTTAGACATACTTTTCAGAGTGTTGTTGAGACATAAATACACTCTAAGTGAGAACTACATAATGTTTTCCTGTTTGTGCATAAAAAATAATGGAGCAGTAAACCAGTGACCCAGAGGTGAAAGCCTGTGTATTCTATATTGCCAATTTATTACACATGCAAAATTTAAGTATATAGCTTAATTCCAGTGCAGTTATGGAGCTTTTGTGTGATTCTTCTAATATGTTTTTCAGTAATTTAGTTTCTAAGCACTCCCCTTTCAGCTCGGTGATCTGCCATAGAATAGCCATCCATGTTTTTTACTGTTGCTGGGACCTTCTTGCTCTATCATCACCAGTGAACATTTATTCACACATCTGTGTCCTAGCAGAGATAGTGTAGCCAGTCTGGACACTCCAGAGATGTTTCTGCACATCTGCATCACATGGACCCTGACTGAGGCCAAACTCACAGTATTTACACTGCTTGAGTTTCTGAGCTATTCCTACAGACATCAGTCATCAGCTCTCATGGCCAGGTGGAAATCAGTCAACGGCTTACTTTTATGTGGATGAGGGTGAAAAGGAAAACAGAGATTAAGCTGCAGTATTTCCTCCTGCCATTATCCAAACATCAATGTCTGTGCATAGCTGTAAAGCACACATGAAATAAGGCTAATGGTTACTGAACACACTGGAGTTGCAATGCACATGCTGGACGCATTCCCAGGTGAGTCATGTATGTGCCTGGTGTTTGCTGCAAGGATTTGCTGCGCTGCTTTTGCAATCTGAGACTATGGAGCATGTGTAAGTCTGGCATTTCCAGGGGGAAATGTTTGTTTTCCACGCCTGCACCACAGAGCTGATCTGTTCAAGCAACATGGAAATGTCTGTAATTTCCAGACCTGAGTCAGGCAACTGTATCCCATATCTGACTGTGGCTGACATCACAAATCTAGGAGAAATGTAAAAATCCTTAACTTTTTTTTTTTTTTTTCCCCAGAAGGAAAAAACAAATTACTCCAGACAGACTGTATCCCCAACAAAGACAATCTCTAGGAGGCTCTGGCCATTACTTTGCTTCTTATAAGCAATGTTTTTGCTGTGACCCTGGGAACAGGAGAGCATACATCTTTAAGCTGCTGGTTCTTGCTTTTCTACTCTGTTCCCTGACAAGGTTGTCACACTGCAGACTGGGAAACATAGACTTTTCGGTATAGTAAGTAAAATTATGCTGCAGCCTTGGGATCGAGGCAACTTTGCCTTCAAGGTTTAGGAAAGAGTCTTCACAGGTGGACTTGGGAGTGGGTTCACTGGGCTAACTGAAAACTGGGTCACCTTGCAGTGGACTCAAGATATCAGATTTAACATATCACTGATCTGTTTCTGCATGACAAATAGCTTCTGTTCTTAAACTACACTAGTAGAACCAAGTTAATAGCTCTGAAAAAGAGAACAACCTCAAAGGAAAATAAAAATATCCCCAACAACCTGCAGTTTGGTAGAGTTTAAACCATGCCATGTCCCCAGGCTACATACTGCATTTATTTATCCAAATTCCATTGCATTTCAAACCTTTTGGAACCCTTTCTTCCTTGAAATATGGAAGGATAATGGGTGATGAAAGAAACTAGATGTCTCATGAGTTAACTAGCTACTGTTTTCTTCTGTTTGGGTTTGTAAGGGGTAGACGCTGTAATCATAGACTCTGTTGAGTAATTTCTCATTGTGATTGATACAACATAAGTGTGTATACCTCAGTGAAAATGATGGCTTCTAAGTATTAAAATTTCATTTTTATATGGTCCAAATACCATTTCTGTAAACAGTATTACTTTAGCTGTTGTTAATAAAACACTTTAATGTAATCATTATTTACCTGTCCCATGTCCTCCCAGCAGCATCTCTGGGTAGACATGATTATGCAATTAGAATTAACACAAACCACTTAAAACTTGAATGCTTAGTTTATTTTCAAATGGGAAGGTCAGCATCATTATCCTTGGTGGATTCAATTACCAAATCCTGAAAAATCACACAGCATGCTTCCTGTCTGCTAATCATGACTTGCTCTGCATACATTATGTGAAAATATAACCAAAACAAGCAATGGCATTTCCGTATGTTTTGTGCCTGTAATTACTTCTTACAGGTTGCATTTAGCTTTCTTAGTGTAATGTAAATTCCTTATTTGCTTTGTTTTTTGTTTGGGTTTTCTTTGTTTTGGGTTGTTGTTTTTGTTTTTGTTTTTTTAAAACCCACAAAGAATAATAAAAACAGTGGCATGCAAAAATAGGAAAGCATCTGCATGCAATTAGTCCTTCTGCTTCATTTAGACCCCACAGAATCTGTGAACATAAGTCACAATAGTAGAACAGTGTTGTTAGAGACATTGCATTTGCAAATGTCTCTCACAAAGAGCAGCACAAGTAATGAATGGCTTTGGAATTACTTTGTTGGTTTTGCTTTAGTTTTGCTTAAGGAAGAGACTTCTAATAAACTTGTATTAAACATTTTTTTATTACTGATCTGTTCACCATTATTATAAACAAAAATCCTAATTACAAGAACAGGAAGAATTAACACACAATAAAATATACATTCACCTAATTAAATGTAAATATCTTTTAATGTGAGAAATTGCATTCTTGTATGGAGAGATTGATCTATAACCAATGCAAAGTCAACAGGTGTCTTTCCCAGAGTTCAGAGAGTTTTGAGTCAGAGCTGTTAAATATGTGGCTTCTCTGTGCTATATGTAGTGCTTTGGAGGTTTAGAAGATGGTAATTTTAAATATTATTGAAAATATATTTCCTTCATCTACCCTCTGGGTATTTGCACGTACATACATGTACACACATAGGCATGTTTTATTGAGCTTGGGACTCTGAAGCATAGAAGTCTGCTTCATTTTGTGTCTTAGGTTCTTGTTCATTTGACATCCTCATGGTATGAGAACATCCTCCCTATTGTAACACTGTAGTAATATTCCAGCTGGATGGAAAATATCATATATTAATATTAGGGCACAGCAGATCTCCAGCTCCTAGCTAGCCATGACAGCTATTGTGAAGCTGCTATCACACCTGGTTTTGTTCTTCATTGGTGTGTGTAAGACTTACCATCTCACAAACAACAGGTAAACCAGATCCTGTGTTTGACCAACATGGAGAGGTGATGCATCACCACAGTGATGAGTGCCAGTGGTACTCTCTCCCTAAAAGGTCCCTGTTCTCTGGATATTACACTGAAGACATGGAAGAGATCAGACTCTGCTGGTGGGAGGTGCAGCATGGAGGCATGGCCTTAGTCCTGACACTGGGTTCCCACCAAAGCAGTTGAGATGCCATGTCCCCACATAACCACTCAACGTGTAAGAGTAGCTGGTTTTTAAGCTTCCCACAAGAAGTCCATTCACTGTCAAGATGAGGGTTGAGAAACAGGTTATACTTAGGGCTGCTCTTCTGATTGCCCACCAGAGACAAAGAAACCCTCATGTAAGGGTCTGAAATGCAGAAGCAGGGAGCTTGGAAATGCCCTTATTGACCTGCATCATGGAAAAGCAAGGAAATAGTGATGATGTTGTGGATTACAAACTGCAGGCAGCGCAGCTGTTGCATGTAAAAAAAAAAAAAAAAAAAAAAAAAAAAACCAAAAAAAAACCACCACAAACACAAAAAAAACAAACAAAAAAAAAAAAAAAAAAAGAAAGAAAAAAAAAGAAAAAACAAACCCAAACTACTAGCAATATTATTGTAAGAAATTACTTTCAAGAATTCTTATGAACAGATTTAGATATTTTACCTTTTTAAATGCTTAATAGACTTATGCTGTTAGGTCAAAAAGTTTAACACCACTAAAAGGAAAAAATTCCCTTAAGCAAGCAAGAAAAATGTATTTCAAATTTTTCAACATTTGCATTCAGTATAGTTTTTATTAAATTCTCTCTCTGCATTAGCTAAACAATTTTATTTATCTTTTCCTGAGATAAGGTGTTGAGCCCAATCTAACAATGATTGAATCTTTCAAGTCACTCTCCTTTGGCAGGAGAATTTCACTAGAGGGGAATTGAATATGTTTTAAATGTACAAATGAGAGGTAAAGGATAACAGGTCACAATTAGAGCTGAAATAGGGAAAACTTAGAAATCAATGTGGAATGGAATAGGCCTAATTCTGGGTTTACTTTCTCTCAGATTCAGACCAATATAATTGTATGTAATCCATACATATGATTGTATGGGGTTTGGTGGTACTACTTCTCATTGCATTAGGGTAATTTAGATGAAAATCAGACTCATTAGCTATGGGATTTTGCATAATGGAGAATGGGCCCCTGTTTAGTAACAAGCAACAGATAAAGGTCCTTTTTCTCTTAAACAGGAATCATGTGAAACTCCCACTAGGCCGTATCACTACAGTGTGCAAAGACTTTCATTGAAACTGAGTTTCCAATATGTCAATAAGATTTCAAACTCACAGAAAGAGACCTCCTACAGCTCTGCAGTCTAAATAACTCCCAGCCTCAAAGAGTTTCAGTGAAGAGTTTCAGAAGCTCTTGGGAGAGATTAATTCTAGGGTGGGATTTGCCTCCTCCATCTTCAGATGTTTCAGTGTAGTTTTCTACACGTGAGCTCCTCAGCTTAACTCCTGCAGTCAATGGAGGGGAAAAATAGACACCTTTCAGGTGTGATTTCTCTGACCTGTTTTAGATGTGTACCTTGGGATGGGATGAATCATGCCCCAAAGCACCTTCCTTTGCTCTAAAGTGAATATCAAAGCACCAGCTCAGATGTGGAGATGTGCTTTGTAGATATCTAAAGATAGACGAATCTTGTCAAAAACCCACAAATCTTGGAGTCTTCTGAACACTGCAACTGAATTGGGATTGATAATGTCCTTCAAAACCTATGCTTTAAAATGGTCAGAAACCCTCTCTAAGGAGGGTGATGTGAGTTCCTGTAGCAAATGAAAGCAAACAAAAGTTTTGCTTCCGGATGACACTCATCCGAGCTGTGATTTTACAAGTCAATGCGACATGGTGGCAGGTAGCAGGCTTGGTCATTGTGCTTTCCCCCACACACCTTCTGAACTTGCCAGTAGGGGTGTTCTTATAGGGCCCGTCACTCCATTTTTTTTTGCTTGTCTCAAGACAGTTCCCACTTTTTTAAAGATCATTTACCTTGTTGATGATTAGGGACATTTCTTACCCTCCTCATGCCTGTCCTCATCACTTTGCAGTGCCAGCTACTGCTTCTGGCTGCTTTCACACTGACTCCTTGTCCTAGTTTGAGTGAGAACAGACCTAATTCTGTTCAGTGATTTTACTTTTCAGCTTGGTTCTTCTAACTGCACTGTCTGAAGTTAGCAACCTGTTTTCCTAGGATTGGTGTGCAGACCAGGGCCACTTCTGGATCTTGCGTGCCACATTGGGGGGTGCAGAAAAATGAAAGACCTCACCTGCAGGGAGGAGTGGACAGGGCAGGTGACCCCAAACTGACCAACGAGGGATTCCATACCACATACATCATATTTGGAATAAAGCCGAGGGATCTGGAGGGTCTTTCTTGGGGGTCCCCGGGCTCTTCTCCCCTCTTGGACTGCTTTACCAGCTTTGCTTGGCTTGGCTCAGGTCCTGTTTCTGTTCCTTCCTTGGAGCATACAAGGAGGACTCTGTCTGTTCTGCCTTCGATCCTGATCGGTGTGTTCCTGAATCTGGTAGCAGAATCCAGCTCCTGTACACACCTCCTGCCTGCTGTGGGGACCAGTCTGGGACTCCCTCAATGCCTGCTCCACAACATCAGTGGTGACAGTGATGTAATTACCTCAAGGGGGTTGGGTTCGATACTGGTTTTGTATATATTTGTATATGTTCTTTTATTATTATTATTATTATTTCCATTTTCATGAAAGCTGTTCTAGTTTCCTTTTCTAATTGCTAAGTCTCTCTCCCTTATTCCCTTTCTCTTCTCCTTTGGGGAGGGAGGGGAGTTAACAGAGAGCATCTGTTATAGGTCTAAGGGGCTGCCCTGACCTTAAACCGTGACACTCTTGACAGGGCCATCTAGTTCAGTCATGACTGTAAAGCTGCGGCATTAATGTCAGTGATAAAAGATGCTGGTGGAGTGCCTTGAGAAGGTGAAAAATTCCCTGTAGTTACTTCATGGTGATCAGCAAAGCCCTCTTTCTTCTGGTGTCATCTGGCTCCCTCTGGCCCTTGGCTCAACATGGTATTGGGTATCCATCTGGCCTTGCTCATCTCCCTTTCACAGTGGGGTCAGGCCATTTCTTCTCAGCAGGGGGTTACTCTTGATCCTACATTGTTGTGAAAGGAAGGCAGGATGGGGCTTGCTTACAGCATATGTTTTTCTACTGGCAAGCAAGAATCTGAAGAGAATGAGATCATTGTGGGAAGGTCGAATCACACAACTTCCTTTGATGGGGCAAAAAATGAGCAATTCAGCTGCTTTTACAGAGTAGCTTATTGCAGTTCTTTCTTTGGATTGTAATAAATGCTGTATGTATTGTTTTATTTTAGAGAAATCCAAGAGTCAGGGACCCTGTGCAGATTGTAGATACCTATCTGCTACCCTTGCCTAGTCAAGGGCATTTCCAGTTAGTTACTCAGTTTCACCTGCAGGGTTTTCTGGTTGTGAATAGATTAATGACATATGCCCCTTCACCATAGAAATCTCTTGAGGTGTTAAGTCACAGTTTCCATATATCTCTTCACAAGCTGCCTTACACCTGTGCCTCTTTTTTTTTTTTTTTAATAAAGGCTTCGCACATGATTTTCTTTTAGTATACATAATTTGGTGAAACACTGAATATTCATAGGTAACAACAAAAAATTTGTTGACCAGATGAAGATGAAATTTCAGAATTAATTTCTCACCTTCTGCCTACTTTACATCCCAGCAATGTCATGTATTTAAATTTAATCCACCAATCTAATGTACTACAGGACTATGTTGGTTTGCCCTTGCTGTCTAACTGAGAGAGCTTGCTTCTGCCTATATTTATTGACCTTCAGGGTTTACCTGTTTCTCTGACTTTAAGCTCTGGGGCACTCATGATGCATTTTAAGCCACAAAAATGCAGCAGCAACATAACATCTACTCCATCCACTCATAACCTCTGATCACAGGAAGGAGCTGATAAACTTAGTGCTGGTCCCACACATGATTAGAAATATTTAAGAGATTAGTTTTTGAAGTCTTCTGAAAGCTGTGTTCTCTTCAGCCCAGTGGCCACAATCATTCTGCTTGGCCATTTTCTTTTGCTTTACTAGGAAGGAAAGATGCTACTGGCTAAGTAAACCTGCTGGCAAAAACCCAGGGACAGACTTTTTAGATGGGCCTGTAATAACAGGACAAGAGGCAATAGTTTTAAACTAAAAGAAGAAAAATTCAGGCAAGATATAATGAAAAAATGTTTTATGCTGAGAGATCCAAAACATTAGCAGTGGTTGCCTAGAAAGGTGATAGAAGCTCCATCCTGGGGAACATTCTAGGTCAGGTTAGCGAGAGCTCTGAGCAACCTGGTCTAGTTGAAGATGTCCCTGCTCACTGCAGGAGGGTTGGACTAGATGACCTTTAAAGGTCCCTTCCAACAAAAAGCATCCTATGATTCTATGAAAATGCAGCATTTTCCTCCAAGGCTTTGCTTTTGCCATTTATTGGGCTACTTTGAGCATTTTTCTGCCTTTTTTCTCTGCCAATAGATTCCAGGTTTTTAGCTGTTTTCTTGACATACATTCCTGGGGTGGGTGGATGAGTAGAACAGATGCATTGGTTAGTTTTGCTTCGTTTGTGTTTTGTCTTTTATACAACTTACTTACTTTTGTAATTGAGACATATTTACTGGTTCTGCTGCTCCCAAGACACTACAAGGAAGCTGTCAAATTCCCTCAACATTAATTTATTCTTGAAAGGGAAAATAAGTAAAAGGATTTCCTTGGGGTTTTTTTTATGCGAACTGTGCTGCCTTTCTGGTCTGCACCAATTGGAGAGCCTTTGCAAATGCTCCTGTCTCAGTCACTGAAAACTGCCTCCCCATATGTTTCCTGATTAAGAAATTCAGTCCACCAAATGGCAGAGTTTGCTCAGCTGGAGTTGACTGTTTGGTTGGGATTAATAAGCAGTGTTCCTCTTCCCATACATCTTCCTGTTTAGCATAAAAGAAAACAAATTACTTTGGGGCTTTCCTGCTTATTTGTTCTTACACAATAAATATATTCTGGGAGCTTTTACAGTATGTCTGCCTCCTAGAAATGCAACACGAAAGCAACTTGCAGGCTGTCTGCATTGGCTGCCGGTGCTAACAAGATCCGTGCCTGGGCAGTGCGAAAGCCAGCTGGTTAAGCCATGAATGCTGTGGGGGAGAGAAATAACTGACTGATCTGGGTTACACAAATTCTTACAGGGACTTATTGGTAGATTTTCTTTAACAAAGCCAAGAAGTGGCAAATTTAGTGCTTGGATTGATTATTCGGGAAGCTGAAAATCCTTTGAGGAGAGGACAAGCACAGCCCAGGCCAAACTAAGCCATGATTTCTCATGCTGTCTTATATGTGTGCCTATTTCCTTTTCAACTTTTCACATATGGGAGCCACTTTATGGAATCCAAAGGTCTATTGTTCAGACTCTATTCAACTTTCAAAAATGTCACTGAGATTGACAAAAGGGTCATAGAATCATAGAATCATTACTGTTGGAAAGGATCTCTAGGATCACAAGTCCAACTTTCATCCTAACATCTCTCTGTCTACTAGGCCATAGCCTCAAGTGCTATGTCTACTGGCTTTTTAAACACCTCCAGGGATGGTGAGTCCACCATCTCCTTAAGCAGTCTCTTCCAGTGCCTAACCACTCTCTCAGTGAAGAATTTCTTCCTAATATCTAATCTAAACCTCCCCTGATGTAACTTGAGACCATTTCCTCTCATTTTATCATTAGTAATCTGGGAGAAAAGACCAACACCAGCTTCACTACAAACCTCCTTTTAGGCAGTTGTAGAGAGCAGTAAGGTCTCCTCTTAGTCTCCTCTTCTCTACACTAAACAACCCAACTTCCCTCAGCCACTCCTCATAAGGTGTGCTTTCCAGATGCCTCACCAGCTTTGTTGCCCTTCTCTGGACCAACTCCAGCACCTCAATGTCCTTCTTGTACTGTGGTGCCCAAAACTGGACACAGCACTCAAGGTGTGGTCTCACAAGTGCCGAGTACAGGGGCACGATCAACTTACCTACTCCTGCTGATCATACCAGTTCTGATACAGGCCAGGACACCACTGGCCTTCTTGGCCACCTGGGCACACTGCTGGCTCATGTTCAGCTGGTTGTCAACAAACATCCTCAGGTTCTTTTCCACCAGGCAGCTTTCCAGCCACTCCTCCCCAAGCCTGTAGCATTGCCTGGGGTTGATGTGACAGAAGTGCATGACCCGGCACTTGGCTTTGTTAAACCTCAACCTATTGACCTCAGCCCATCACTCCAGCCTGTCCAAATCCCTCTGCAGAGCCTTCCTACCCTCAAGCAGATTGTCACTTCCACTTAATTTCATGTCATCTGCAAATTTACTGAGGGTGCATTTGATCCCCTCATTCAGGTCATTGATATTAAACATCCAGGTCATTGATACTAAACAAGACTGGTCCCAAAACTGATCCCTAAGGGACACCTTTTGTGACCAGTCGCCAACTGGATTTAAATCCACCACTCTCTGGGCTCAGCCATCCAGCCAGTTTCTAACCCAGTGACGAAATGATGGAGAGAGGCTTGGAAAGTTCCTCTGCCAGTTCCCTCAGCACTCTTGGGTGGATCCTATCCAGCTCCATAGACTTATGGGTGTCCAATTGGTTTAGCAGGTCACTCCCTACTATTTCCTGGATTATGAGGGGATTATTCTGATCTCAATCCCTATCTTTCAGCTCAGGGGACTGAATACCATGAAGATAACTGGTCTAATTATTAAAGACTGAGGTAAAGAAGGCATTAAGTACCTCAGCCTTTTCCTCATCCTTGGTAATGATGTTCCCCCTCACATCCAATAAAGGGTCACACAAGTTTCTCAAAGAGCAATAAGTGGCCAGAGCTTTTAGGCCATTGACACTTACAGTTGGACATTAAAAGAGCTTATAGGTCTTGAGCATCCAAAACCAGCCTAGACTCAATGCAGCTGGAGTGCCTAACACTAATACGCCTCCTGACAGGTTATAAACTTCACAAAACTCTGTCTTCTGGGACCACTGACCTGACCAAGTCCACCAACTGTGACTGGTTCATGATGAAAGTTTTAAAAGATGATGGTTAGATTATGGGTTGATAAATATTTTTTCTTTTATTCTACTTTATCCTAAAGTTCCTCCTTTTCAGCTTTATGTGTTAATCTTTTTATTTTCCGATTTTTGGCACATTATTATATACATGGGTATATGTGCCTGTGCAAATATATAAGCCATATTTTTCTGACAGGCCCCACTGTTACTTTTCACGTTACAGATGATTCTTCTTAGTAATTCTTTACTTTATCCTGCTGATAAAGTTTCTGAAAAGATCGCTGCATAAATAAAAAATTCTGAGATTGGTTTCTGCTCACAAGAGGAGTTTTTTACTCCCAAGTTAAAGAGTAAATTCTTCTCAGGTGTTTTCTTACATGTGGAAGACCAAGGAAAGAAAATAGTGTTCTGGTGTCTAAATTGTCTAGATCTGCTTTATTTTTTATTTTTCTGAGCAGACTACAGGGACTTGGCTAAATTCTTGGTTAAGTGTGGGGTCTGAGATGAGAAATTAACCCTGAATTGTCACAAAAAAAAAAAAAGATGAGTAACTTTTAAGTAGAAGCTGACCTGAAAAAACATTCTCTTCCTAACATCCAAATACCTTTGTACTTTAAAATACTTTATTTTAGAATCTGCACATTTCAGTGGAATCCAGTGTCTGACTATACGTATAACCATGTTTGATGGGGATTTAGTGTGTTAAGAGAGACAACAACCTGCAAGCCCTTGCAAAGGGTAGATTACATGGGAAGTGGAGGTGTCTTTCTGAGAGCCACTTTAACTGGCCCAAATCATTCATGAAAGCATCTTTTTCAAAAGGTGCCTAGTGAATGCAATAGTAGACAGTGCTCATTTAACACCAGAGCATACAAAGAGCCATACTGGGCAAGTGCAGAAGAGAAGTTGCCAGCACAGTACCTGATCTCTGTTGTACAGAGATGCAGATGCAGGATGGTGCAATTCCCCTGGACCACCTCCCAGCTCCCAGCAATATGGTTTCTGGTACTGCTTGAGACAGAGGTGGTATCTTTGTGTTTAATAGCCCTTGATGGATTTTTCTGCAGCTGTCTGCTCCTATTTCTGGTGTGTATTTATGCAAAAGAACAGCTGAGAGCAGCCATAGTGTCTCATTATACACCAGCCAGGAGAAACAGAAAATAGCTCTCAACTTCCAAAGTTAGAAGTTTCTAGACTTTTCCATTTCCATTTCCCATTATAATTCTAGCATTTAACCAGCCACTTTAGAGCACTCATATTCCTTGCCAAGCAGCCGTGCAAAGCTGCCAAGTTTCATTCTTTTGACTTGAGAAACACTTATGTTTTGCTGTGCCTCTTTATTGAAGGTAGTGTTACATGGGTGTTTCCTAATATCAGCTGTGTTCAGGAATCTCTATTGTACAATCAAAGGATAATTTCCCCTTAAGAGTTACACTGGTCTTTTGAAAGGCTATAATATTTCCCGTTTCATCTGTCTGTAGCCTGTGGTGTTTTGCAGGGGGAGAAAAAGCAGCAGTGGTGGATCCAGGTAGATTCTGATAAATGGGCTGTTTGGCAGACATAGCAGGTTTCACGCTGTTGCCCATATGTAGAAGTGAGGGGTGAAGGCCTGTTGATGCATCGGTGAATGACCTGGAACTATCTTCTGCAGGATATTTCAATAGAGGACACAGTACGAATGTTCTCAATGAAGTGCAATACAATCCTCAGACTAGGGCGTTGGATAACTAAATCTGTTTCTCTTCTGTTGAGGCAAATTATTTCCCTTTTTGGCTAGAAGCTCCCTCTGCTCAAAAGGCATTAGCAGTCTTTCTTCTCTCAAATTTTCTAATTGAGTAACACAGATTAATTAAGCATGTGTAATAACCCTGTATGTTGTCTTTGGCACTAAAGCCACAAGAATTACTTGTACCCATCTTCTTGTTTCTTCTGCAGAGCCTGTTGCCCAGATTTGTTATGTGGTTTGTAGGTCATGTTGCATATACAATCACTCAAATAGTTCAGATAAAAAGAAAAGAAAATTAACACTTTTAAATCAACATTATTTAATACACTTCTTTAAATCACAGTCAGGCAAATAGTGGTATTGGCCCAACTCAGTGAACAGAGAGTAGCAGGGATCCAGCAGGACTGAGTGCCTGGGAGTACAAAGTCTTGTGCCAACTTTTCTGCCAAAGACAAAGTATTGTAGAATGACAACTGTGGAGCAATCATTCTCAGTTTTTATTTTTCCTGCTTCTGCTTCAAGCCTGAGCATGTGTTTAAAAGCTTACTCATTTTCTCCAAGTTTATCTGTTGGATTGATAAAAGATAAATCTCTCCCCTCAAATGTTGACTCTTTCAAAGCACATTTTCACTTAACTTCAGTGTTTGTTGTTTTTCTCATAATAAATAGATAAACCTGAAGGCAACATGACTGTGAACTATTCATGTGTGGAGTTTGAAGAGCCAGTACTGAGCACCATTAACACTGTAAGAAGATTAATTTGTGGAAGTTTAAACTGAGGCTACTTTAGAAGTGTAAGATATTCAGTTCCTGGTGTTATAAGTGACTAACTTGAGGCAGGCTCGAATCCTGTTTTAAGGCAATGAGTGCTTTGAATTATCAACCCCCATTGGAAGCATCTCAGTTGGAGCAGCTAAACCCTGAGGCCCTATAAACAACCAAACACTTTTGAAAATCTTGGCTTTCCTTTGGATCCTTCCTCATAACAGCCTTTTCCTTTCTGCTGTATTCTATACCACAGATGAATCTTCTCCCCATTTCTATTTGCCTTCAGGGAAAAGATGTTTATCTAAGTTTGTATGATAGGCACCAGTAATGTTGTTTAGTCTCTAGACACTACTGGAATGTGCATAAATAAAATCAGGAGGATTTGGAACTACAGATTTACAAAGCCAAGCAATTTCAGGAATAAGACAAGTTGTGGAAAGAGGACAGCCTACCTAATCCAGATGGAGTTTTTAAAATCATCTGCTATAACATAAATTTCCAAGGTCTTCTTCAGCACTGTTTACTTTTGTACTTAGACACCTCACTGTTGTTTCTTTACTCCCCCCAGAGTTCTAGAAATAGAAGTTGAAAGACCTACATAATTTTAAAAAAAAGAAAAAGCACTAGGAATGTGTTCTGTCTAACTTGTGAATGTCCTCATAGCAGTGCTACAGGCACCTTCATGCTTTCTTCCACTGCTGACAGTCATGCTTAGGGAAGACTTGACCCCTTAATAAAAGTACAGATGCATCACAACCCTAGTTGAGATACCTTTTGAATCTATCCTTCACTGGATGCTAGAGATGTCCCAACCATCAGCCAGCTGTGGGCCAGCTGTGACAGGAGCACTGTTAAGAGTTTCATCATTTTCTGGTGCTTGCCCTTGTGCCTGCCTGGGTTCATCTCTTATGTCTTCACATAATTTGTCAGTGTTGGGTTCTTCACTGGAGGGGATCTCATGGTTTTGCACGTTGATGAGGTAGGACTCAGCTGCATAAACATGAGTATTCCCTGCCTTTGTAGAAGTCCATCAGTATCTGAGCTTTCCCCTTTGGAATGATAATTGTGACACAGGAACTGTAAGGTATCTCATTACCCTCTGGGGTGACAGATGGAAATCAAGCAAGATAATAACCAGGTGACTAAAATCTATCTGGATGGTCTTACATGGGGACCCCAAGAACATTAGTGATAGTTAATATTTGTATCATGGAAATATTGGTAAGGACCTATTTATAATTTACATCTGTTTTATTTCTACACAGCTTTTTGGCAGTTCCACCATGTGTATCATAGCACTTGCTTCCTTCCCCTCACAAAGTTGTACTCTCTGGAGATGTGTTTTTTGTTTATGGTAGAGATTACATTTTGATAGGCGATCTCAGACATTTAGACTTGCCCAGGGGTATGAGCTCTCAAAGGAAGTGTCCTTGTCTTCTTTGTTTGAATAAACAGCTATGACTTTTTTACTAAATAGCTGTCTCTGTGTGGGGTCTGACAAGAGAATGGAGCAGTGTTTGATATTCTCTAAGGAGAAATGACCTGAGTGAATATCCCAGAGGCAAATACCCCTAAAAGTTGGGAGGAATGCCAGGTGGGATCTGTATTTTGCATGGGGGCATGGTAGTCTCCCCAGCAATTTGTACTTGGACAAAGGATTACCAGTATTCAGGCCTTCAAGCTCACAAGTGAAAAATTTGTGGAGAAAAAAAAAAATAAAACAAAACAAGCTCTTTTGGTTACTTGTGTGGGTTTTCTAAAACAGGCTTGACAATGGACAGAGAAGGTGAAGGCACTGCAGATGAATGTAAAGCAGATCCTATCATCAGAGTGGCTGCATAGCAGGAGATACAGTTTTCAGCTCTGCTTCTAGCTCAGTAGCCACTGAGTGCATTGATTCAATTTGCAGTGGAAAATGATGCAATTGTTTTACTAGTTCCACAAAAACAAATGTCTGTATTTCATCAGAACAAACACATAAATGAGCAGCAGCTCTATAATCTATCCTTCTTGATGGCACTGGAACTGAATACATTTGGCTCTGAAGTTATCGGCTTAGCTAAACTGGCAAGTCTCTCATTTGAACAGAAATAACTTTCAAAAGGAGAGTTTAATAAGCCAACAGAAAGTTTCACATTCTTCTTCCTACCCCCCTCCTCCCTCCCAAATACATATTTTAACTCCATTTTGCTTTCTGGAGCATGGTCCATTTCTTTAGATTAAGGACAAGCTTTACAAGCTTCCTTGGAGCCAAACACATCTGCATGAGTTGGCTTTAAGATGATCCTTTGCTGTAATGCAATCCCAGATGTTGCCATTCCCCCTGTTCACAATGTGGTGTGTGTTCTCCATGTAAGATGTGGCTTTGCTGGCTCTTTTTTTCTTAACACTTCTTGTTAACATAGGCCAGAATGCTGTCAGCCATCCATCCAGAGAGTTTTAGGAAGCTGAAGGTTGGTTTATAAAAGTTATGTGTTTATGATGTAACAGGGGGTGGATGTTACTATTTTTCAAGCAACAATACTTGCCAAGACTTTGTTCTCAAATAAGAATGATCAGTATCTTATCTTTACATGATAAGAGAACTTCCATCCAGATGAATACCAAACCTCTTTGCATGGTCCAACAGTCCCCACCAGGATGAGGTCATGACACACAAACAACTCCAGGGAAATCAGAGTTTGCAGATAAAATTTTGAGTAAGCACTTACCTCCAGAAATGGGTATCTTGAAGAGGACAGCTTATGAAATCAGTTACAAAATTGCAGAGCAGCAGAGGAAAGAGAGGGGCAGGACAGGTCTTCCTTTCTGAAAAGAGTACCAGTCAAAACTGTCAAGAGGTCTGCAGCCCCAGTTACTCACCAGATAAGTCTGCCCACTCTTCATGCCCAGCATGTCTTCGTAATTTGTACACTTACTGAATGACAACAGATTTTATCAAACAAGGCTTGCATGAGAAACGGAGGCTGTATTTTACTTCTCTCTTATTACTGCCAATTTTATTAAAGTCTTCAGACAATCACAGTGTCTCTGGCTGTGTAAGCATGTCTCTGACATGCCGTGTCTTTCACTGAAGAGGACTACTTATAAAAATAAGAACAGACCTCTTTGCTAAGTATGTGCTCATAGCAATGAGGGGACCATAAATGGATTCAATGTGCTTTGAGATAGAGGTCATGAAACTGTGTTGCGTGAGTTACTGATACTATGTGAAGTTGTTGGTAAGCTGTTTGTTTACAACTGCTGTAGTATATTTAAGTCATAGAAAAATAGAATAGTTTGGGTTGGAAGAGGCAATTAAAGGTCATCTAGTCCAATCGCCCTGCACTGAGCAGGGACATCTGCAACTGCAGCAGGTTATTCAGACCCCTGTCCAAACTGACCGGGAATGTTTCCAGAGATGAGGAATCTACCATCTCTCCAAGCAACCTGAGACAGTGTTTCACCACCCTAGGCATAAAAGATTGCTTCCTTATATCTAGTCTGAATCTCCCCTCTTAGTTTAAAGTTATTACCCCTTGTCCTCTCACAACAGGCCCTGATTAAAAGACCCTCCCCATCTTTCTTATGGGTCCTCTTTAAGTACTGAAAGACTCCCCAGAACTTTCTCTTCTCCAGGCTGAACAACTCCAACTCTTTCAGCCTTGCCTCACAGCTGAGGGGTTCTAGCCCTTGAACATTTTTGTGGCGTCCTCTGATCCTGCTCCAACACGTTCATGTCTCTCCTGTGCAGAGGACTCCAGAGCTGAACCCAGCACTGCAGGGGTGAGTCTCACCAGAGTGGAGCAGAGGAGGAGCATCACATCCCTCAACCTGCTAGTCACACTTCTCTTAATGCAGCCCAGCATGCAAGTAATAAAGACATGTAATAATCCCCTGCAGGAGAATTTCTTCATTAAACAACAGGTTTAGCCCAGGACTAAGTTTGATAGTGATAGTTAAGGCAGGGACAGCAAGGAGGGATAAGTTGTAAAGGAAGTTTCCTTTTGAAGATGTGCATGGGCAAGCTCTGAGAAGACAAAAGTATCTGGGCAATGCCATCAGGTCTCCAGAAACACAAGTGCACATAAAGCAGAAATACATGCACATGCCAGACATCTGCTTTGTCACTAGCCTTAGCAGAAAAGCCAAGGACTTTGTGAAAAATGACTCTTCCCTGGAGCTATATTTTGAAGTGTTTGTCTCCCCTTTGTTTCCAAATCAATCCCACATCAGCACCTAAATAGAAACACAGTGACCATAATGTTCAAAGTCACTGATTTCCAGAGTGAAGCTCATAGACAGATTTTCAAAGAGTTAAAAAAAAAAATACCCCCCTCAAAAAAAAAAAAAAAAAAAAAAAAAAAAGTATAAAAGAAAAACTAAGAACTGTTCAGCTACATCGTGTAAACACCTTCAGAAATGTCTCTAGTGATGGAGTTCTAAATGCAGGAAATTCTGGGAAAGCTCCAGCCAGCAACATCTCCATCCTCATCCATCCTGTGGATAAGCAGGGCTGTCCTTCCCCACACCTTTTACATTCCAGTCTTTCACTTGATTTTTCATTCACTTGGGGTGAAGGCTGGGCTGTCATTTCCTATCCTGTTAGATGCCACCTCACACAGCATGGCCTGCAGACAGTGTGGTGGTATGGGTGCCAAGTACTAAAAACACTCTGTGAGAGAAGAGCAAGTGAAATGGGGAGAGTGGAGAGGGCATCATGAAGGGTAAATATCTGTCCAGCTGTTAAGGTTAATTATTGAGTTCATCATGGGAGAACTCTGAGCCGTGAGAGTTACTTATTAAACAAATACAGAATATTTCCTTTTTTTTATAAGATGGGATGGAGGCCTTTTCACTCCAGAGATCTGGAAGAAACACATCTTGACCTTAACTGACAGCATCTGCCTCTGTTTTGACTGTATTGATGAATAAGGCAACAGCAACGTGGTGGTGTGTAGAGCCCTGGGGAATATATATAAGGCACATTAGTATGGCAATGTAAACTAAAACAGCTATTGACAAGCATGAAGTTCAGAAGCTGTGATTTTGCCTGTAGCTATGACTGCTCCCCCCTGACTTGAAAACCCTTGTCAAGACTGATCATTACAACATAAGGAGGCAAGAACAGGGTGCCATTTCCATGAAACAAACCCAGTGGTATAGGGAAGGACGGAAAAGGACTTTGGTAACCTTAATGTTACCAGGACAATTGGGAACCTCTGTATTAGGGAAGAGGTGTTTCATGTCTGGATCTCTACTCATGGGAGTGTTTAGGAAACAGGTATCTTTGTTTCTGTAAAATCACCACATGTAGGAATTTTTTTCTGAATTTAATACGTTACATGCTTTCTGTTCTTTTACTTTTGTTGTATTTAATAAATGCTTTTCTGAAGTATATGGAGAGTTATAACTCTTGTATAGAATCTTATAGGATGCTTTTAAAAGTCCTGTAGCAAGGATTTCTTTATTAAAATAGTGATTAAGATACTTTCTATAGAAACTGAGTTACAATAAGGGAATGTTAGAGTTTTAAGCAAGACAAATGTATTATTATTGGTCCTTTTATTTAGGAGTCTTTTGTCAGACATGACAAAAACTCCAAAGTGTAAGAAAACTCCAAAGTGTAAGAAAACAGGGCTGGCCTTTGCCTTACACTTGGAGCTTCAGACTTCTGTCATTTCAGATTTAAGGTACCAATTGCACTCTTTAATGAAGCAATGTGACAACTATCAGAGCACAGAGATTTTTTGTGTTTGTTAATAACACCTTTTCACATTAATGCACAGAAAAATAAATTGAAACCCATTGTGCCAGATAATTTTCTCATTTTGTGATCTCACTCCCTCATTTTCGTCCTTCTTCTTCCTGTGTTTATGTAATTTTTTCTCTGATACAGACAGTACATACTGGTTTCAGAACATTCTTTTGAATATTTGCCTGTCCAGCATATAGAGTAAAAAAAAGTAGTTTCTAGATTGAGGTTCCTGGTAGCTACTGGAATATGAAGAACAAAAAATAACAACAAATAAATCTTAGAATTTGAAAAATTCTTTGAAAAAGGATGACTTTTAAAATTTCATATCAGAAAAGATTTGCTAATAGCTGAGTGAGAAAAGAAGCTTAGAAAAGGAAATTAAATTTACCAAATTATGAGTTGTCTCAGAAGTCCTATTGCTCTCTAACAAAAGATATGGTATATTCAAGGGCCAGCTTTATCATTCTTATAACAAAGAGTATGAATCTTTTACTGTACCTGCACATTTTATGTACCAGCTATACCTGCCTCATAGTATAAGACAATCTTTTAAAGAATATATCCACCTACTCCTGAAAGGCACTGTTGTGTACAACATTATATTATGACACACACCTACTATGCACAATTGTTTCATTAATCTTCTCAAAGATAATACGCAACCTGGTCTGTCAATTTCTCTGATACTATGTTTGGCAGGAGTTATATCTATTTTTATTGTGTATTCAAACACTGCCTGTGCATCACAGCCATAAATTCATGTCCTTTTTGAGTCAAATTCCCATTGCTTTCAGTAGGAACTGATCAGCCCACAAGTGAGGAAGGATTAACAAAGGATTTGTCAGAGATTAGTAATAGATCAGTCTATGTTGGCTATTGGTTTTGAAAGGTTTAAGTTAGCAAGAATGAGGGTGGATGGTGGAGACCGACATTGATAACATGACAGCATGCTGTCTGAGCATATCAACAGTAGCAGATAGTGTAATCTCATTTGCTGCATTAACTAACATAGGAAAAGTTACTGAGAGATACCCCTGAGAAGAGAAACACACACACAAATAAAGGTGTTACAAATGGATTCTGCTGAAATTACATCAATGTTTAGATATACCACCCTATATGGGAACACATCTCTGAAGCAGAGACACATACAGACATAGTGTCCCCAGAACAGTCCTCAGTTTAAAACAGATTAAGACATGGAAGGGAACAGACATATAAAGAGATGGAAGGAAGCAGATGTATAAAGGTTTTCTCAAGGTCTAACAAATAGTGAGTTTTGACAGGAGCTCTCTGCCTCATAGACTTGCTCAAACTAAAGGACTTGTAGTCAAGAAAGTCAGACTGCACCATTGACATCTCCATTGTTACAAGGACAACAGCATTTCCCTGAGCAGCTTCCTTTCTGAACTGCAATATATTATGTATTTGTGTGGTGGAGAATTTCTCATTCAATGCCAAACACTGTCTTTATTACTTATTCCACTGAAACTTTTGGTAAGTCCTTAACTATTCTCACTGTTCTATGAGTTTACATAATTTTAGTCTGAATTTAAATAGCTTCTGTTTTCAGACAGTAAAATTTGCTGTCTCTTCCTTTGATAATTTGTCTGCTAGGAGAAGTATTTTACTCCATACCATGGATATAAGTTTGTGTTATAAGTTAACCCTGTAATGAAGGAACAGACCTTTGAAGTTGGCATGGAAACAGGAAGTGCTTATCAAGAATTCTCACAGTGTTCAGCTCTTTTCTTTGATACCAGAAGGAATTTGTTGATTTAAGTGTGTCTGAGCAATGTGACAAAGAATAAGGTTGTCTTTAGTCTGTTGTGTGCAGTTTCACTCGTAATTTAGATTGTCATACCTGCTGCCTCCTGAGAGGGTCAACAATTTTGTAGGCCTAGATTCTTCCAAACTATTCATAAGTAAGTCTCTGTGTCTGGTGTTCATTTTGGCTAAATCTACCAGAACATGTAGCTAATTAGTGAATATTATGTTGGATGACAGTTTAGGTCCAAGTGTTCATGTTAAGTCAAAGACATAATTCTCAAAATAGATGGAATATCATCAGCAGTGGTCAAAGCCTTAATTCTGTTTTTCCCTTCCTTGCTCAAGTTCTTTCAGATGAGTCGATTTTTATTGAAGTACCTTCCGTTTTGTAAAATGCCTTGGGAACTTTTGATACAAACTTGCCAAACATAGGCAGTACTCTCCCTTGTCTCATGGTTCTGTAGATGGTGAAAGCTTGTGGACTCTGCCCAAATGAAAATAAACAGATTGATTTAGTGCATTTGGACACTTAGAAGAAATTGCCTTTCCTAGAGGTGACTTACATTTGCATTTGTTTTTCTTCTCAGAGCTATGGAACATGTTTGACAGACTTTATATGAACCCCCTAAGAAATTGTTTGGTTTGGCTATTATGATGCTTAATCCTTCCCACACTAAGAGTCTATGAATTCTTTACTAGAGGGAATATGTTCAAGTTTTTTTTATTCTGTCAGGATAATGCAAGTTGACAAGTATGCAGGGAGATGTTAAATCTAGACTTGAGGTCTTTTTCATAGTAGGTGAAGAATAAACTAGAACTGTTTTTGTGGAGAGGAGCAAATAGTGGTAATTTTTACAAGCAGCAGGCAGCATTGTAGTCATCTGCTTGCCTTGAAAAACAGTATGAAAGAATCACATGTCTAACAACTCCTACACCATCATTCTTCAAAAAAGTACCTGTGGTTCAGTGGTTTAAAGATATGCAAGCATGTAAGTGAGTTCTTAGGGTAAAATCCTAACAAAAAGATATTATCAAAGTTTCATTCAACCATATGCTCAGAATTAGCTTCTAGTGGTCTTGATACTTGTAAGAAAGTTGTCATGACTCTTCAGTATCTCCTTTCCTGACTACAGTAGCCTCTTCCCTGACACATCAGGTACTTGTGCTTTCTGGCCTCTCTAGAAATGTCTCTTTACTGTTGTTTTGCTGTAAAACCTCTCTCTTCCATTCTCCTTCATCCACCTTTTATCTCTTGACAGCTGCCTTTCACACCTGATGTTCAAACCTCTTGTGGTGTTCAAAGTCCCTGCCCAGCTCCCCCAAATACCTCAAATATCTGTCCTTCTCCAGCCTTTCTCTGAAGACCCACTTCTATCACTGTGATTATAAGAAATGGATTGCAATCAGCAACAAAGATGGCAAATAGGACCTGCTGATGTTTCTGAAGGTGAAGTGACTGACATGCAGAGATTTAGCTTAGATAAACTCCTGCTTTTATGACTGTGACCTTCTCCACAAGGCTCCCTTGCATTATCTGCTTGAAAAAGTTATGTTTCTGTTTTCCCTGTGCAAAAAGACTCTGAAACTGAGCCATGGGTTTCTTTATACTTTTTTCTTTATATATATATATATATACTTTTCTACCTCTTTTCACCCCATCAGAATATGTCCCTGTGAATATCTGAAACTAAACCATTTCAGCTTTGAGCCTTAGCTTCACCTGGCTGTGACATCAAATGAACAAGTTTGCTATATATGCACAACATATATATTGTTATCAAACTCAAAACTCATTGATTTTTCCCTTTATAGTTCCTCTTTGTGCACTATGTCCCTAAGACCACATTGTGCTTGCAGAGCCACCTTCAGGAGACTTCACCAGTTATTGTGCTTTCACAACCCATGTGGAGCTCCTATTGATCTCAATGGGAGTTTGGTGTGGGATTCCAGCACAGAATTCACAGGAGGAGAGAGATAAGAGGGTGCCTGATAAGAGTTCACATGTCTGATAAGAGTTCTGCAGCGTAGACAGGAGAGCAGAATTTTCACCTTAATTATCAGTCACCTTCTTTTGTGGTTCAATGAAGGATGCTCTATTTTAATAGAACCTCAACCCAGGCACCTAGGAACTGCCTGAAGTCCCACATAAAATGGTACTGATACCATCTTTAAAGTGTGCATCTCCCTTCCGCCATGAATTTTAAATGAAGCACTGTGCATCCTGAGCAGCACTCAGCAAGCAAGGGAACATTGAAAAAAAAAAATGATCAAACACAGTCCTTGGTGATAATATCCAGCAAACTAGTTTAGTGCTGAGCAAGAAGCCAAGGAGAGTCTTTGGAAAGGATTTACTTTTTTAGTACATGCCTTAAAAATAAATTTGAATATTTCAGTTTGTATGACAGATATGTGGAGGATTTTTCAAAAGGCAGTGGTGATAACAATAGAATTATTAATTCTAAAAACCGAGCTATATAATTATAATAAAACCGTTGAGTCTCATTTCTTTTATATAGATGGCAGTATGCAAATAGGGAGCCATCCGCCTTGATAACAGCAGAAGCTATGAAATCCTTATTTGAAGAATTTCAATCTGGCTTTCCTATAGCATTCAGTACTCAAAAGTTAGAAAAGAAGCTTCCTCCCTCCTCCCCTTTTCTTTCTCAATATAATAATACATTTTAAACTGCTCCAAAATTGCAAAGCTATTTCACAGATTCATAGAGAGGAAATGGCTTGAGGGAACCATTTGCTTTTTATGCCTGTAGCATCAAAATAAAATACCAAATGGAAAAATGTATTCTGTTGTATAAAGGATGGGAGCAAGACAGAAAAGGCTTTGTGGTAAAGGGTAATTTTGCTGAGGAGCCCAAGCAGGATTGCACAGCCTAGAAAGGCATCTCAGAGGTTGGCTTAGATATGTTGAGGCTGGTAAGAGACTTCATGGGAACCCACAGCTCTTTGTTACTTCTTCATCTAGGGACATGTCCTTCATGGTCTTCATCACAAGAGAAAGTCAGATTATATGGGTTATTAGAGACCTCACTGATGTAAAAGTAGGTAGCATTAGGTGGTGTCTCTGCTGTTATAAAAGAGGGGTTCTTAGGCAAATGCTTTCACTTCTTTTTGGGTTATTTTACCCCTTTGTGTTTTTTTTGAGCGATGAGCTCTACTTAAAGCAATAGACCAACAGGAAATGCTAAACTTTGTTGAGCACTTTAAGAGGTTCATTGCTCCAAGTTAAAAAGTGGCTAATAAGCTTTTCTCTTAGTGGTTTCACTGGAAATAAGGGTATATTTAGATGTCTCAAGAATGGGGATATTCTCAGGAAAGAGGAAATGAAATCAAAGTGGAAATTCATTTCAGGATCATTGAAAAGTTTGATGAAGCATTCACTGGTCACCTGTTAACCATGCATTAATCAGTGGGGAAGTCTCAGAGCTTGGCTACATCTTGGATGCACACTGGCCAGGTTGAGATTTAACTGGAAACTAGACTGTTCTTTTGCTCTCATGCTTAGTCAGAGGGTTCAGTGAAATCTGAATGCTGTTCTTTTCCAGGGTAGAGCACATGTAGTTGAACACTCTAATTTTGGGTCTCATCTCTCAGAGTGACATTTGGTACTTTGTCTCTCTACTCTTACTTGTGCTTCTGTGCAGATTGCAGCAGAATCCTCCCAACTCTAAGCACTGCGAATTGTAGTCAAGGGCAGTACGTGACACTGAGTACAATGAATGACATGTAAGTGCCCTCTCCTGGGCCAGCTGGAGAGGGTTGCTCAAAAGCTTACAGGATTTTCCTAGTAATCTTCACCTCTTGATAGCCAAAGCCATCCTGGTCAAGCAAAAGAAGTGTTCCCCCTACAGTGTAGTGCCTCTTACCTGCAGGTTGTTTTGGTACATTTCCAAAAATGTTGAAATGCCTCTCCTTGGGTTTATCATTTATCCTAAGAGATAAGACTGATTTACTTTATCACAAATTCATGGTGCTTTGGGAATGCAGGATAGAATTCTAGAGCTGAAATATGAATAGACACTAAAGTGAAAGGGAATTGGGTATGTACAACCTCTTAAGTAGCTCTGAAAAGCTGTGACTGAGTTTTTTCCATATGGATCCACATTTGGTAGGGAAAGAAAATACACTTGTATGTGACACAAATTTAAAGACATCCATGGCACTTTTTTTTCCTTTGAAGGTATAAGCATGATCTACACAGGGACAGATTTGCTAGTATAGCTGTACCTACAAACCTGTTTAATGTGGACATATATTTATTCTGGCAAGTGATTTTGACCATTCAATTTAGCACTAGCTCCCTGAATGCTTCCTTTTTTTTTTCTTTTTTTATGCTGATGACAAACAGTGATTTGGGGTGTTATACCTACATCATGGCAATAGGTCTTGGTGGTATAGATTAATAACATCAAAATATGCCTTTTTATGTATATATAAACATATATTGATGTTTGAGCATATTTCTGTGCATACAGCATTATATATAAAGCTTATTTTAATATATATAATTCTGTATGTGTGGATACCTATTTATATAATATATGCCATATAAATATATGCTGATATGCCATATATTTGTATATGCATTAGAGAATGACAAGCCTATTGTTCAGTGTCTTCCCCTGCCATTCTCTGCTCCTGCCACTCCTGCCATATTTTTTCCCCTGCCACTATCTGTTCAATATCCATGTTTTATAAAATAATGTAGTTAGAAGGTGTTTTTTTCACTCATGCATCCAGAACTGTCCTTCAGATGTACTTGAATTTAGGCCACCAGAGCTTCAAAAGCATCAGGCGGTAGAACTATGTCCCAGAACAAAATGATTGTCACAGTTTGGTTCCCCTAAACAGAACAGACCTTCTCACACCACAGAGTTCTAGAAGTCAACAGAAACGTGAAACCAAACTGTAACTGTTTCCCTGCAACAAGTGTCACCCTGTCTAAAGAGTTATTTTTTTTCTAACTAAATAAAAAAATCATTACAAAATCCCCAAGTAGTTAATCTAAAATAAACAGAAATTGTTTTACAGAATTGATGTAATATATTATTTAAGCTACCCGTGAAATTCTTTTAGATTACAAATGAACAGGATAAAAAAAATCTGGAAGTCCATGAAACTTCTTGGTTTTACACAGTGAGCTCTAGATCTCATAAGGTAGCCTAGATTAGGTTTTGTGACCCCTCTTCTTAATGACTTATTGAGGAATGTCTCTTCAGAAACCTGATCTTAGTTTGCCATTTGTCAATATGAAAATACTGAAAAGATTAAGATAGGTATATACAGTAGATAATAAAAATATGGCTCTGATCTGGATTCTGAAGGTAAAAGTATATTCCCCTAATTTTGGGCTGTGGCATTGAGAAGTAGCTTTTCCCACTGGTGGATAGAACTTGAATTCCAAAACCTTGAATAGTTGTGGCAGAAGAGGTAATGTTTTGAGTGAGGGAATTTCTGAGTTTAAAAGAGATGGAACTGTCAAGAAAAACAGATAAAAGGAGGCAGGACGTTTTCAAGGATGAAGACATCAAGGGAGAAAGTGATTGAGTTTCAGGACTGTGGTATTTGAGTTGATTGGAAAAAAGGTAATTGTCAGGATATAGCTCATACATATTTTGCTCCAGATAAATGAGGAAAAGTGGAAATAAAAGACTTGCACTGCAGCATGTATCCTAGCTCCATGTTGGCGGTGGGAGACTGACCTTGCTACCACATGGTAAAGGGGAACAATATTGGCTCTTGCATTCAAAATGAAAGGATGTTTTTTCAGTTTAATACCAGGATTTCAAATAGCTGCAGTCCTTCACAAGCATTTGTTGGTACCTAATTCCAAGAAGACAGATGTGATGGAGTTAAATAAAGGACCATAACCCACTTCTAGTTACTTTTAATTTTTTTTCTCCACATACAGGCATTCACATGTAGTCCTTCTAAACTACATTCAGATGTGTCCCAAAGTTTAGCTGTGTCCCAAAAGTGAATCATTTTACAGATATATTTTTACTGGCTTGTAGAAGACGTGGCTATTATTTATAACTTCATGGTCTAGTTCAGAACTGAAACTGGCCTGAGACATTTTTCTACATCCACAAGCTTGCTTTGGTAAAACTTAGTTTAGCAATAGCAAATTAGAATAATAAAACTTATTGCTCTGGGATTCATCACATATTCAACATCCCAAATGAGTTGCCAGATGAAAATCAGTGTCAGTTCATTATTCAGTTAAAGAAACCAAAGAACGAGGGGGAAAAAAAAAAAAAAAGTCTATGTATCTAGTTTATTTTAATAATTTTTATGTAGATTTTTCTAAAACTTCCCATCCTTTTTTTCTGCTCTTTTTTTTCTCTGCCATCCAAAAGAAAATACACCTCGTTACCTTACAAAGAGATGATGTATCAAATTTACAAAATAAACCAGAGCCAAATTACTTGCTAGGTATGGCTGGGGAAACTCTATCGGAAACCAGATACCATCACAACTTTCAAGTCTGTATCCAAAATATACACACTAAGGCAGGTGTGGATTACAGTGTAAACTAGGAATCGCAGGTGGGAGATACCCTTTATCAAGGCAGCAAAGGAGCATAAAGCCAAGGCTTTATCTATTTTTGCATTTCTGAAACTCAGTAATACCACTAGTTCATGTTCCTACACTGGTTATATCATCCTCCAGGCTAGCAGGGAACAGTAAAGAAAGACCCAGCTGTATTTTGTCTTCTCAGACTACTCTGGTGGTTCTCTTTGTCTGCTTAAATCTCTGGATCTGTAGAGGAGCAGTTTGTAGTCTGTGCTGATTTCAGCAGTGCTGCTGTAAAGGCTGTCTCATCCCATGGAGGTGAATACCAAACTCCACAAGTAGGATGTAACTGGAATACATATGTGAATGTATTACTGCTTGCTCTGAGCAGATACACGCAGATTGGTTCATTATCCATGTTAACCAGGCAGGGTTTTACAGATAGTCCTGCCACTCTGCAATGTCAAATGTGTAGAAGTAGCAATACAAGCAGCCCAGGCAATGTCTGTGTCAGTGATCCTGCTGCAGTCTGGAAATTGCTTCTTAAAGAAAGTGGATACATGTCTTATTAAGCTGTCCACAGGCCCCGGGGAGGAGGAAGGGAAGGAGGAGGAGAAGAAGGAGACTTCTCTGGATGCACTGCCAGCCATTCCCAGGCTGGGCGCTGGGTTGCAACCCCTGGACTCTCTGCCCTATTCAGCTGTTGACCTGGCTCCAGCCAAATCGCCTGAGTCGTTAGTGCATGGATTTTCTCTCACCACTCTTTAATGCTCACACCAGGTAAATTAAAGGTCCATCCAGCCTCACATCTGTCTCTGACAGTAGCCACTTGTCAGCATTTATGGAATTGTTTAAAACAGGGCACAAATGTCATAGTATTTCCTTAATAATCTTCCAGCCCCTTGCCTGGACAGAGCAGAAACAAAATCTTACACTGTGCTTTCACAACAGGACCCTAGTCAATTTTGAGGCCAGGCAGTGCTCCTATCTTATAAAAGAATGATAAACACTTGCCTGCAACTGGTAACTGGAACTGGGTTCACAGCTACATATGTGTTGCTGATGCTTTCAAACAGGATAGGACAGTTGTTTCCATGCTATGGAGAGTTTAGTGCTCTGTCCCTATCCCAGGGATCAACACACACTGTTAGCAAGGACCCATTGAGAGTCTAAAAGTGTTACAGATGATAAGTGTATAACAGGAAAGTCAATTATCAGCTAGTAGATCCTGGTGTTACCTTCCAAGGCACAGAATTATAGCCTGCCACTTGCCTTTTGCAGGTCATCTTTCACAGTGTTACAGACCCACATTAAAATGACTTGTGACTAACGACAGAGCAGGGCTTAGTGCCTTTTTATCACTCTGCAGTGAAAAGAAGGTCTTCTCTTTAATATTGCAGAAAAAGCTTTGAGATTGAGCCTTCAGACTGGCTACAGAAGATTTGCATGGCTAAAAAGAATTGCTTGATTTATGTTTTGACACAATTCAGCTCACTGTTTGCATTATTCATGGGTCTGATGAAAACTGTGCATTATTTTTATTTTTCATTTTACACACACTATAGTAAAGGTTTGCCTTTGCCTGTTACCTGCTTGGACTAGCCTTTGCAGTATAAATACTATATTAAAGCATTCTAAGAAACAGGGTTTTCTAGGATGCATTTTAAAAAGTAGGTCAGCGGTGTAGCTTCTGTAGGATATGCATTTAAAGAAGGTAAACATAAAAAAGTAAATATGATCACAAAAATGAAGGCACTGAGAAATGCATGCTTGGGGAAATAACCCCTGGAAGACAATGGCTTGTCTGTGATCTCTACCACATTTTCTGTGCTCTTACAATAGTAGGAAAAAGTGAGATCCAGCAGAAATGGTCCAAAACACATCTATAGAGCACTAGCAGCTAAGCAGTGCTAGGAATTATGGAGCTAGTGTTGGAGCTCAGTCCCTGGTCCCTGTCAATGTAAGACTGTAGAAGTGCCCTGTGATACCTGGGACAAGACTTACATTCATCTGGAACATCAGGGTTAGAGGCTGGGCCATGCTCTATCTCACTGGACTTAGCAGTGTTATGTTAACGATTGGATGCAATGATCTTAAAGGTATTTTCTAGCCTACACGATCCTATGATTCAGTGATTGAGTCAGTGGACTTGTACTGAAATCTACCAAGTGTGAAAACGTCATCCAATTTAGCGTACAGCCCACAGCAAGGGCTGCACATCATGAGTCGGTTACAGCAGCTCCAAAGAAGCCAAGAAGTACTACAAACTGTTTATCTCTGAGTCACAATTTCCTACACACCTGGGTCTTTTCTACAGCTAAAGCAACAAATACTCAACATTTTGTCTGCCACCTGTATGTACCAAGAAGTGTTGAAGGTGAGCTCAGGCTTTGTCCAGGCATGCTCTCCTCAGAGTGAAGCAAGAAGGAATGTAGCAGTGCAGCTGTGTAATAAGTTTAGGATACACCTAATGTTCCAGAAATAGAGGGCAGAAATAATGTCAAGCAGACTTAAAGCAGACATCTAAAAAACTGCTTAGTGAAAAAAAAAAAAAAAAACAAACAAAAAAACCCACAAATGTGTGTATCTTTTAAAGTTTTGTGGGGTTTTTTTTAATTAAAAAAGAATAATATGAATACGCTAGAGCAAATTTATAACGTTGTACTTTTCAAGGAAAGTTTGATTTTTTTTTTTTAATATAAAAACAACCATCTCAGAGACTTGGTGACCATCTATCACCAGCTTTGTTTGCTGAGTTTTTTATTTGTTTGTCAATTATAAGGTTATGGATCACAACTGAAACCTGACTTTGAAGAAAAATCACCAAATCATCAAGATTTGTCAGATCTACAAAAATGTATATAAAGTAATCCTTTTTGATCTGATAAAAAAATGAAAATGGCTAAATTGGATATTTCATCCATCACATGTGCATTAAAAATATTGAATAAATTTCGAGATAGTGGGTATATTTACATCACCTTACAGTGCTCATAAATAAGGCCTTTTTCACAGAATTCACTGTCTTCTTGATAAGTGCTCATACAGAAGAGTTGCCAAAGTTAATCAGATGACACTTCTCCACAAATTTCAATTTGCAAAGATCTTCAGGATCTTCTGAAATGAAAGGCACTCCAGATATGTAGACTGTTACTACCATTGTGTTCACAAAACCAAAATAGTGTTCTTAATGGTATTTTGTTTAACTGGTTTGTTTTAATCCCATAGAGGTAATATTCTCTTTCCTTGATTGAGCATCAAAATAAGAATGATCACCTTTTTTTTAATTTTATTTTATAGTTTCTTTTTCTGAGATGCAGTTATTGTTTATGTCATCTAGGAAGCATAGAAAGGAAAGAAAAAGAAAACAATCAGTGCAAAGCCAAATTAATTGCATGGTACAACATTTACAGACTGGTCTTAATTCAGATCAGTATTGGCAATATGTTATTTAGGAACTACTTTCTGGGCTCACTGGCCTAGGGGATTAAATTTTAAAATCCTATCAATGGGCAGTTTATCAGGAATCATGAAGAAAGTGTAGCCATGACATAACCAAACATATTCATGAAATCTGTCTAAAATCTCGAGGTATTTTATTTATGTGCCTGCTGTTGAATGTCCAGTTAGTGAGTCGCTAGTGATCTAGATTATGGTAATTCATGTCCAGCACATAGCTCCCAGTGCAATCTTGTTAGAGTTCCCAGATCATGAAGGTATCTTCCCCTTCCTCCAGCTTGGTATTCAAAATATGTGCCCACCTACTTTGACCTGGGAAATGTTGCTCTCCTGTTCTCTTAACACTCTGTTGGCATGAACTGCCTTCTGATGTGGAAAAAATAAAGTCATAATTATCAATTAAGCATATTAACAATGGATTGTTATTAATTTAATAAAGCTAATGGCCTCCCCTTCATTCCATTTTGCCTAACTACATGCCAGCATGCAATGGTTGCAAGTAAGCAATGGGTGGAGACCATCCCCTCCTTAGCCCTGGAAGACACATCCAGCTCTTAACCAGCCCTGAAGTGAATAATCAGAATATTTTATGACTGAATGAGAAAGCCTCTTTAAAATAAGCCCAAGGCCAGTTGCCTTTCATCCCAATTTTTCTCTTCATCTCATATCAGACAAATATCTCTCTAGACTTCAAGGGGGAACAGATGGGTCTATCTGACTGCATCTTCATTTACTCAAAGCAGCACATTTGCAACCATTTTATGTTCAGACCAATAAGATTTGATGACAAGGCTGATGTTTCCCTCATAGCAGGACAGGAAAAGAAGGAAACTCCTGGGCAATGTCAGAGATAAGTGGAGGAAGAGTCAAGGCTGCACACAACCATGAGCAAGCACTGAGGTTTTCATATGCTCACAAGGGTTCAAAAGCAAACAGTTATTTCTGTTTCTGTATCCCTTATACACAAGAGAGGGAGGAATAAGATCATCTGCCACAGCCTGATGAAAGAAGATTAGCGAGACTTCAAACTCAGGAGAGATAGAAAGGTGAAGAGGGCTTTCAGGTACTTCAGGAATAGGACTGGATCTGGTCAGTGCAGAGAATTAAAAATCTAAGGAAGAAAAGACAGCAAGGAACTGTATTCTAATATGAACAAAATCTGCCATGAGCTGCACCCTCTTTTGGCGTGGAGGTGGCACCAGAAAACAGGACCAGAAGTTGTGCTATAATTGCTCATGTGCAAGCAGTCAGGACACCTCTAGGAAAATCCCACAGAAAGACCTGGATGAGGGTTAGACTGAATCCTTTGTCATTTTCCCAGGTGCTTTCTGAGGCTATCACTTTGTACATCTGCACAACCCAGGTGCCACATCCATCACACCTGCCCTTTCTGCACTGAGAGCTGGTCAAAGGAAGGAAAACAGTGTCAAGTAACCCTCCACTGTTAATCCAGACCTACCGTAGTCCTTCTTTTGTGTAATGTCCAAAATAAAGAGTCTAAATTACCAT
Source organism: Megaceryle torquata (assembly GCA_024611175.1). Taxonomy (NCBI): domain Eukaryota; kingdom Metazoa; phylum Chordata; class Aves; order Coraciiformes; family Cerylidae; genus Megaceryle; species Megaceryle torquata. The sequence goes on from JANIJG010013770.1 coordinate 34,823, forward strand.
CTTTACCTTGGTCATATGTCAGCTTCCTTCTCCCTAGAAAGCACACTTTGGTAAGTGGTAAGCCTCCATAACAATAAAAACCAAACAAACAAAAACAACAACAACAACAACAAAACCAACCAACCAAACAAACAAAAAGTCTTTTCATATTCATTGAGACTTGTATTGTGAGAAGACAGGAGAGTCAATTTGCCTTCAGTCATTTAATAGCATAACTCATTGCAGCACTGAAGTGGGTCAGCTAATGTTATCACTGAGCATTGTGATGGGGAGTAAAGTTAGTGTTTTCTTTTTGTCCCATAGGCTTTTAGGAGACAAAAGAAAAATCAGCTGAAGAAATAAAATAATATGCTGATGAAAATCTTGGGTTTTTTTAGCTGAGGGTCACTACATCTGGCAGATATTGTGAGGGCTTTTATTTTCTTCATCTTGAGTAGTACAGTGAATTTTGCTTAGAGGAAGCCAACAGAATCGAGGTCAATCTGATTAGAACAAATAAAATAGGCTTTGGGTATGCTGGAAAATAAATTTGCCCTGGCCCTTAGTTTCAAAGGGCACAAAATCTCTCAGGCTTGTGCAGGTTAAAGCCTGAAGAGCAAAGCTACAGACACTTCCAAGTTATTTAAATACTCCACAGTATTTAAAGTCATTTTGATCTCTGTTTCTGTGGTAGCAGTCTGAAGCCTTCACTGGAATCACTCAATATTCAAAGCAGAATAACAAGGATCCATAACCTGTTGTGTCTGCAGCATGACAGGATGTAAAACACCATTGCCTGTCCAACTAAAGCAAGGTCAGATTATTAATATACAAATCAATCTGTTGTTGTTTAATGTGACATGCATACATGACTAACTGTATAAAAGCAGGTGTTGTGTGGAAGTCATCTGAGGTAAAGACAGCCCATCAAGGACGAGATGGCTAAGGGGTTAGCACTTTTGGGGAGGATGGCAGAACAAAACTATTTGATGATTTGATTGACTATTCTGGGAAGAACTGAAGTAAAATACATAATGAGGTAATGAGTTATGTATTAAAAATACTCCTTCATACTTTCATAGCTCTGTTTATATGACAATTAAGAACCAGCTAATCCTCCTGTGCACTTTGCAAAGTGATTATGTAAGTACTGTCCCCATTTTTTAGGTGAGGAAACAAAGGCAGAAAAAAACCCACATTCTCATGGCAACAGAGGGAACCAGTGCAAGAACTGGAGTCTGACTGCAGGAATTTCTCTTCTCCTTTTACTCTTACATGTACAGGATGTTCTCTTAGTGGTGATTTTTGAGCTCTGTGTTTGTTTTATTCTTTCTTCTCCCTGTTTTGAGTGACCTGATTTTATCTTTCTTCACATGAAGAGAGAGGCCAGCAGCGTCTCTTGTACAGAGGCTTAAAGAAAAACTGTAAATGTGGGACATATGTGGTTGTAACTCTTCCCTGCCCAGGATGCCTCCTTCCAAAAAATGCCCAAATCCATCTGCCTAGCAAATCCATCTAAGGGGATCTGTCAGATGGGGAAAATATACAGAAGGGTAAATTGATTATGTGTAAGTTCATCCTACACCAGGGATTTTCTTAAAGTTCTGTCAGCTTTTTAAATTCTCATAAATTAACTCCATAAGTTCAACAAAAATCATAGTATCTTTTCTATCACATCTACAGTCAACCTGCTTTCTCTCTCCCCCTTCGTATGACTATTTCACCCTGAAGACAGGTTTTCATGACCAAAACCCTGCTGCTTTCTGCTCTTTGTATCAAGGTATAAACACCATGCTGGCAGCTATAAAGGTTTTGAGAGTCTTTATTCTACAAGTGTGAGGAGTGAGGAAGAGCAAAGGAGGCTGTTATACATTCTTGTCCTCGTGCAAATGAGGAATTTTCACCCAGACCACATGCATTTAATTCTCCATAACACCCTGCAGAGAGAGGTTGCACTTTGTGTAGGGGTTGACTGACCTGTTTGCATGCACTTCACCACCTTTTTCGATTACCCTTAGGGGTAATTACATAGGAAATTATCTAGCTTGATGAAGTGTAAACTCAAAGGAGTTTCTGGGCATAATGTGCATTATCAACCAGGCCATTTTTGCCAAATACCTTCCCAAATTCCCTTTTGTTTTACCAAGTGTTCTATCAAAAACTGTGGTTCAGTTTAGGAGTCTACTTGCAGAAGCATCACAGAAGGGAAAGGTGTCAGATACACATTCCCTGCCAAAGTGATTTTGAACTAATCTGTCCTGTGGAGTTTATGGGACAGAGCTTTGAGTTGCCTCAGTTTTAAAGATAGTGCTGGATCTCTTTTCTTAGAACAAGAGTAGGAATGTTTGGGAAGTTGCCATGTATCCAACCAAGTCTGGGAGTCAAGTGACTCCCAGGTGGTTGTGCTTGGACCAAAATGTGAAGAAAGTCCTAAGCAGAACCTGACAGCCCAGCCCTCATGCGAACTACAGAAGCCTCTATTTTTTCCCCCACGTTATTTTGCGGCTGAAAGAGAAACAGGTAACATGGGATTTTCTTGTCTTAAGTAAGGATTTTGATGGACCTTCAAAAGTCCTGAGTTTTTAAATGGCCTCTCTGCAACCAGATCTAATGTTTTCAATAAAATTAATGTAGAATTGGTGCCACAGTGGTGCAAATGTGAAAGCTAACACTGTCATGCAGGTGTAAAACTGATGTTAGAGCGGAACTTGGTGTGCTTTATACAAGGCATTAGGCAAATCCCTGTTTAAGAGGTTACAGTTTTGAATCTTCATCCTACAAATAAGAAAAATCTTAAAGACCTGGGAACCACAACTAAGTTTTTTCTTCTAACATTTACTGCGGGTTGAAATGAATGATCTGCTCCCCATGCTGCAAGCCAGAGAGGGTAAATGAGCTCTACACTGGTCACACATTTTCACCCTACCTCTGCAGTGTTTCATTCTCCAAGGATTAACCGCTATTGTGATCCAAGCAAGAAAAGGAAGCTTTCTTGCAAACACTGTTATCTCATCTCGAACTATCTGTACGGTGAAACTGTAACCCAGTATAGACTGAAGAGCAATTCAGGTACCTAGGCACAGACATTCACATTAGATGCCACAAGGCATTCCAAAAGATGTACATTAGATGGGCAAGAAACTGTGGATACCCTATGAGATCTCAAAAAGGACTAGATGCCCTTACTTAGGCAAGTGAGTGACTCTTGGATTTTTACTGTTTAACTCATCAAAGCTAAGTTGTTTTTTTTTCTCAGCAACAATTCTGTTGTAAATATACAGCATAAAACTAGACTTTCAGATAGAAATTGAATTATTTTAGACTTTTTTCTAGTTTTGGAATAATTTCCTCACTTGTTATCCTCAGCCACTGTGGGAAAGACATTGTGGAGTCTGAGTGCATGCAGTGACGGTTTTGTGAAGCTGATGGAGGGTGTTAACACCCCCAGCCTTCCCAGACTGCTGTCTGGCACCTCATTCATCTGAAGACCTCTGAGCATATAAGGTCTGTGATAAACAAAGGGGGTCTGTATTGTGCCTCTGGGTTTCCAGTGGCTTATTAAAGATGGGATTGTTTAGTATTGTTCTTTAAGGGGGAGATATTTCTGTGCATAGGGAGACTCCTATGTCACTGGACAAGAAAGTACAAGGCTTTCATGTTATGTGTTTAAACCATTAAGCACTGATGTTTCACTGTTTGACATGCCATTGTTTCTTGCTCTTTCTAACCAGTCCTGTTTCTCCATTCCTTGTGGTTAATTATTGCTATCATTCTCTTTCTGGCATGTCTTCTCCTGCTCTGTTACTGGATCCGCAGGGGGAAAGTGACTGAGGGAACTAAGCACAGGACCAAGGAGCAGAGGATTAACTGTCCCTGTGGGAAGCTTGAGTTACTAGCTGCCACATGTGCACATTTTCATTGCTAACAGCAAAGGCAAAGTTAACAAAGAGCTTGTCATCTAGAGCAGAATACAGGGGAGTAGAAAAAAATTCTGCAAGTAATTTGCATTGCCTGCCCATGACAGCACAGTGCATGCAGTTCATGTCAAATTATTACTTTTTATTATTCATTATTTGCATTATAGTAGCATCCACATGCACCAGTCAGGATTGCAGCAGCACTGATTCTGCTCCAGCAGAATCTGCTCCAGACTGTGTCAGCACTGCAAGTTTTTAACAGTATAACTATGTCAGCTGAGAATATAAATGTCCTATAAAATAAATATATTGTTATAAACCATAATATTGCATCACAGAAGGTCTGCCTTCTACTTTTTCAGTTTATTTCCTTTCCCACAAAGGAAAGAAATGATGCAGGCATAAATATTTTTCTGTCATTTTGAGTATTTATATTTTAATGCAGCTGCAATAATTTAATGATGCTATAGTTTCAGGTAACATCAGTCCACAGGTAAACACATGTAAGACTGACCCTGCCCCAGAAGGCATCACGTCTCAGTATGCAACAAGTGGGAAAAGAATCAGGGCATAGATGAGTCATAAATCTGTTGAACGGTGGCTCTGAACAAGCTGCATATCTTATCCCTGGATCTAGACTGGCATTTGCATGCTACAGGAGAAGACAAACTAGTCTTCATTCTAACTTCACATCAGTGTCAATGCAGCTCTACTGAAGTCAACAAAAGACCCCACCTGTCCGAAGGTCCAGTTTGTTATGCTGAACTCTCATGACTTAATATGCCAGGGAATTGTCAAAAAGTATCTGGCTGGCACCTTAGTTTTGCAGCCCTAAGCAACTAAAACACAAATAAGAAGGAATTCAGCTGCTGTTAGAGTTTGATACAGTTTCTGCCACATTCTGCCAACAGTCAAGTTGGCTTCAACTTGTGAGAAGAGGTGCTCAAGAATGTGTGAGAATAAACACTCCTGTAGAATTTTCTTCAAGACTTGGTGTGACAAATAATGAAACAGTCAACTTTTGTTGACTTTTCTCCAGAATTTTAATGCAATGTCTCTGAAGTTGTCTGATGGGTAGCTCTGGAGTTTGCTGCTCCTGCAACTGGGCTGTCAACTTTTTTGTAAAACAGATTCCTGACACAAGACTAGTAGGTTGATCTGTGCAGTATGTGGACTTTGTTAGTGTTTCATATATCCATAATGTTTTGTGCTTGAAATAAATGTTGTTGCTATCAACCATATTCTTAGGATACTGTCTTTTAGGTTGGCACTGCGGGCATAGCACTTGTTTGCAGTAGGTGTAGAAGCACAGAGAAAGACTGAATAATCCTATAAATTCCCAGTCAAAATGACAGGTTAGAACCACAACCTCTAAGTTTTGCTGAGTTTCTGGGATGTTTTGTTCAAATACAGTTATGAAAGCAGTAAACACTGATGTATAAAATTTTGGTGTTTATGTGAAATATTTTTATGGATCTGTATGTTTTAAACAGCCTGTCTGTACATACAGATGCATCAAAGCATATGGATTAGCTTGTTTTATCACTTCCTGATTGATTATGATCTCTATAGTCCTAATCAATAAGTCCTGTAGATTTTGGAATCTATCTGATCCAGATTGTAGTCTAAAGCAGAGATATACATGTCAGAGCTGAAGTGATATGTTGACTTCGTAAGCTAGCAGCGTTGACAAATATGAGTGAGGAAAATTCTCCTATGGATTTAAATCTGGGAAAGCAATGGGTTGAGCTATCAACACATGGTATGGCATGGTATTGAGCTGAACTGCTTGTGTAGTGAGATGCTTACATGTAGTGTTTCAAAATATATCAGGTATGATAAAGACAAACTGCTAAGGTATAAGCAGTTACAGTACTAAAGAAAGGCAAATTGTCAGTGGGAGAACAATTGTCACAATGTCATAAAACCAAACAAATAACTGCAAAAGTAACTAGGATAATAATCTTCAGGCTAAACTGCTGGAGAACGAGAAGCCTCCTGAGATGTCAGTATGTCAGGCTTAGTATTGTGGTTCAGAAAAGTAAAACTTATTTTGAAACATGTGAGCATCAGATTTATCACGTGTCCCTGGTCATGGGAGAAAGAGAGAAGTGCTGAAACAACCTCTTGTGACTAGTAGATGGACAACAGCATCCTTTATTAGGTGTGCTGGAGTACCAGCAAAGTAGGAATGGAAAACTGTGGGTTAATGTCCCTAGAAAGATTAACATAAAGAGATATATAGATAGGAAACAAATCCATGTATACTGCTTCCCAGTTAGTGCTCTGTCTCTAGGCAAGAATGACTGTTACTACTTGCTTGTTGATTTTGTCAGCAAAGTGGGCAATTACTGGTGCCTTCACAACATCTCACTTTAGATGTTAGTTAAATGTTAGTTTATCTGGAAATGTCTGCATTAACTAGGCAGAGGATTTAGGTTCCCCACTTTAGATGTTTTGTGTTGCATGCAATTAGGTGCCTAAAATATTCTGAAGTGTATTATATGAATTTTAACTTACCATGTCTGTCATGGTCACCTTCTGCATATGGCTATCCAGACAGGAAAAAAATGTCTGAAATCTCCACTTAGTACACATTAAATAGCCCTGCTGTGATGCAAGTAACTCCTAGTCTGCCTGCAAAGGTCCTTGGTTGGTGTTTTCTCACTAATGCTCAAATAACCATCTCTGTGGACACTGGACACTTTCAAGTCTCTGACTACAGAAATCAGCACAGCTCACAAGGAAGGAAATACTGTGTTAATACCATTACTTGGGTATGAAGAACACAACCAAACAGATAGACATTTGCAGAGATCAACTTACTATTGTGAAGATTACTTAAAAAAATATATATGTTGTGTTTTAAGGGCTTCCAACTTACTGCCCTAACTGTGGACGGTGGTGAGACCACAAGCAGTTGTCAATCTCTCTTCTGGAATACATGTTATGTCAATATCAGGAAGATAGCACAAAACTTACTGCCCAGATCCAGATCCTATCAGTGGTGACCAGCTCCTATAAAAAGGAAAGGAGAGGGAAAGGACAGGAGATGGGCCATTGCTATGTCAAAGAGAAGACAGTAACTGATCACTTCACAACATTTCAGTTGTGTTTGATGTCAGCTATCAACACTTGGCACAACTGAGTTTTGAACTGATGTCTACTGATGAATCTATGTAGAATCATTAGAGTGTGAAAGAGCCCATATCAAGTACCAGGGTGCTAGATCACAGTACTTCTTACTTCAAGTTTATTTTTATATTAGCAGTATTTATGATTTTATGTTGTCTTTCTCTTCCTTAGATAGTATGTGCTGCATCACAGGCCAGAACATATTTCCATCTTACACTAATTTAATTCAGAAGTTTTTCTGCTGGGTTAGGTGAGGTACAATGTATGTGGGGAGAGAGGTCCAGTACCTCTGAGTGCTACTGTTAAATATTTCTGTATTTCAGGCTCCTTTGGGGGCCACATAATTTCCAAAATAAACTCAGATTCTCTGTACATAATCTGCCTACTCTACAGGCAGGCAGGGATCAGCTACTCACTACAGAGCCTGAAATGCCTGAGGCTCTTGTCTCTGCTTATATCCATTAGTGGTAAACCAGGGCTGATTATAGGGAACACTGTACTTCTGATCATGTCAATGAGCATAGCTAGCAAGTGTTCTGGGGGCAGATTCTCATCTCATTTGCATTGGTGCAAATCAAGAGTGATTGAGTTATTCCAGATTGAGAGGAGACAAACTGCCCTAATACAATTTTCTGTCTCAGTAAAGATATTATTGAATTCAGCCACTGACTGTTTTGTCACTGTTTTCCTTTGATTTTATGCTGATATACACTGCTTATCTTTGGTTCAGAGCAAAGCCCACAGCATGTGCAAGAAGAAGGTCACTTGGGAAGGAAAGACAGTCCCAGTTCTGGGACCACTTGTTTGTGAATAGGGTTTGCAGCAGTTGCTCCTAAAACACATTGTGTCTATCAAGCCATGTACCTATCTGATGGCCCTAATCAAACCCAAACTTGGGGGAAAACAGTAGCCCTTAAAGCACCATGATCACTCATCGCAGAAACGGGCAGAGAGAAAAGCAACCCATTCAGCAGGATGACATTAAGCTGAGAGATAAAAGGCACTCTTAAAAAAAAAAAAAAAGGACCAGCTTGAAAGATGATTTAAAAACAGAAAATTCTTCACATGACTCTTTGAGACGACATAAGCCCCTTTTTGTTTCCGGCCTATTTCAGTCTGTTCCTGGTCAGGAACGCCACAGCTAATAATTGTGTCAGAAAACCTTCCTGTCTGAAAATGATCTCTTCCTAATGGATAGATGATTCCATATGGTTTCATATGTCATAGATGGAGAGAGAACATATTGGACGACTGGCCACAGCTGGCAGTTCATGTTAATGCCATATGGATAAATGTGCAAGCTCTACTGCGTTGTGTATTTCAAGTAAACCATTTATCTAAGCAGGTGCTGACCCACTGGGAATACATTTTTATGGTCAAACCTGCTGCATGCAGTGATACAAACCACTTCATTCTCCCCTTCTTTTTCTGCAGTGCGAACACAAGACACTTATCATTTGACTCCATTCTGCATTGCACTATGAAACTCCATTGATGTCCATAAAAGTGCACCTGGGCAGACCCTTTGTAAATGAGACTAGAATCTGTCTCTCTGATCTGTATGGATATTAGAAGACCATTCTCCAAAATACTCTTTGGGAAACAGTCTGTGATATTCACTTCCAATAGATACTGTTACACTGTATTTAGGAGATTTAAATCACCCCATTTAGGGACTATATAAATACAGAATGAGACTTTCACCCTCCTTGATCTACTGTGCTCTGTCCCTGATTCTTACTGAAATTTTTGCACTCCTTTTCTCTCTGTGCCATAATTGCCTCTTTGTCTAAACATGCTTCATTTTGGAATTCCTCTCACTTGCATTCCTAATATGTGTGGTTCAAGGTACTTGCTGACTGATTTACACCAGGCTTGTATGGCTCCTTTGGAAATGGAGCAGAGCACATTCCATCCACCTGTGTAATAAAACCAGACAGTGCAGGGTGGGAGCACTCAAACCGCAGCAGAAATAATCTTCAACTAATCTTTGACTCAGATATCTGTCTCTCCATCAACCCTTCTGATTGTCTGTAGTATTAAAACCATGCCTACAGAGCAAACCTTTGGGGAAAAAAATTCTCTAATTATGCTGTTTATTATGTGTCACTGCCAGCACCAAATACTGGAATGAGCAAAAATTTTTCATCCGCATTTCTGAGCAAGCATTTTGATAAGAACACAGGCCTGTTAATTTGGTCCTAACATCCAGAAAGTTGTAATGTTGATTAAACTCTTTGGGCTTCTTACAGGATCATGGAGTGGTTCAGGTTGGAAGTGACCTTTGAAGGTCACTTTAAAAGTCCAACCCCCCTGCAGTGACCAGGGACATCTTTAACTAGATCAGGTTGCTCAGAGCCCCATCCAAGCTGGCCTTGAATGTTGGATGGGGCATCTACCACTTCTCTGAGCAATATGTGCCAGTGTCTCACCACCATCAGTGTAAAAAATGTATTCTTTGTATCTAGTCCAGATATACCCTTTTTAAAACCATTATCCCTTGTCCTGTTGCTACAGGCCATATTAAAAAGCCTGTCCCCATCTTTCTTTCCCCCCCTTTCAGTACTGTAAGGCCACAATAAGATTACCATCTACTTCACAAGCAGTGTTACTCTCGCCTTTATCACAGGAGATAACATTGTACACCAGAGTAAATTAGGTCCATTTGTGGTTAAACCAATCTTCAATCCAAAGCTCAGATAAGTAATTTCATTAATGAGATATGAACTGGATTCCCCCTTCACAACTGTACCAATCCTGTGGTGTGCAAAGGGCCAGAGAGTTGGTTTGAGTAGGAAAATCAGGAATTCTGCAATGGTTGGAGGAATAAGTTTGATAGTCACTTAATGTTCATTCCAGTTTAGCAGTTTCACATCACTAACAGTTAACTTGTGGCTCCTTGAGAAGTAAGAAAATAAGAGTAAGCCTCAACCTATGAGAAAGAAGATGGTGATACTAATTCTTGTCTCCCATTATCTACCTAACTGTACCCATATCTGAAACAACATTATTTGTGCCTATATATTCTAAACTTTAGTTAAACTTTCATAGTGTAACAGTAATAAGGCAGATTAAATAGCAAATTCTCAGCTGTGTTTGGTGCTCACTGTGTTGTGGGTGATTAAAAAGAAAATCAGAAAGTTCATGACAGAGATTAAGATGATTCTGAATTGCTGTGTATAAGACTGAGTCCCCTTTGTGCCTCTTATCTGCTGTTTGAAGTACCATTACTTAAGCTCACTGCTGGGGGGGGGGAACTGAAAAATCTTTCTGAGAGAATATGAGAAGACATTTCAAAAGATGACACCTCTCCAGTAAATAAAGTACAGAAGTTTCAGGTCAGCACTGAAATGGTGGATGAGATGGAGTTGCACCCGAAGGAAAACTTGTTCATCCAGGAGGCTTTCAAATCTTGTCACTGAGATAAAGAAGATCAAAGTGTTTAAACACGTTGATCCACTACTGAGGAAACTTTAGTGCTGGCAACAGAGAGCAGCTGAAGTATAGCTGGTGTGTCTAAACTCACAGCAGGGGACTAATTGCTCCTAGGTTTGCTTTATAAAAACAGGTCTGAAGGAATGTCTTTCTCATTCACAGAACGATGGAGATCTATTGATAAGCAGTAAAATGCCTATCTATAGTTGGAAGCATGGTCAGGAGGGACAAAGTCACTGGACCAGTGTAGAAAAAGGGCATGCATGAGCATCATCTGCTTTTATTCAACTTCTGTTGTGCAGGGAAAGATCCCATCAGTTTGCTTAAGATTATAGCATTAGCTTCAAACCCTCCTTGAGATGTATTGAATAATGAAATGAGGAAGAGTAGCACAAAGTCAAACATTAATGATATTGCACAACATATTGTCCCTGAGGTGTAGCCTGGAGAGTGAGGCTATTGTCATCAGACAATGTCAAATTTTCTATAAAAACCTAAATATTATTTTTATACTCTATTTTTTAATTCTTATAATAATTATTAATTGGTCAGGGGGTGAAGAATAATGAGGCTGGTTATAAAAACTAATCCTGTAAACTATTCTTGATGCTGTCACAACTGTAAAGATACTTAGGACAAGTCTGGTGGAAAGGCTGTTATGGCATCCCATTAAACAGGTTTCTTCTTGCATTTCCAGTACTCACAGAGGGTGTGTTGTTTTAATAAGGGACCGTGTAGAAAGAAAGTCTGAAGCAAGAGTGATTGATGGGGCTTTTCCCATGACACACAAGTTGTTTCTGGCAGAGTTAGGAACTGAATGGGATTTCTGCATTTGGGTGTGACCCTTGAGGTTTGAGTTCTTCTGTGTAGCTTATACCTAAATACCCTTTTTTTTTTTCTTCTTTTAAGGGAGATTAAAATAATGTTACAATCCTGATCCATAGCATCTTCCTCATTAAAGTGTAGCCCTTAGTATCATTGGACTCAGTAAAAAGCAAAGATGGCTCAGTCAGCCCAGTTGAGAAGGAAAGACATTTTGCCTCTAGGACAACATTAAATTCTCTGTGTTGAGTCATACAGTATGGTATAATATGCCAATCTAGCTCCAGCTGTTCAGTCCTCATTTGGTATTTGTAGTTCTTTTAATAACAGCAAGTGTCATTATGTGTAGATATATGTATATGTATGTACATGTAGATACATTTGAATATATGTAAAGTGTACATAAGTAAACTGCATGCTTTGACCTTTTTTAAAACCACCTCATTCTTGGGCCTTTCCAGAAGTATCTAAGTTATTAACCCTGGACTTCCAGGATAGGCAACAGAGAGAGAACAGCATTCAGAGGCCACAGACCTCTCCTATCACCACAAATGAAAACCTTTTTATAGCTCTACCCTTGATTGCTCCTTTGCAGTGAGGACCCTTATTACAGTCATTCAAATGTCAATATGTTACGTAAATGCAGGGGGTAAATTCTTCCATGGTTTCCAGAAAGTGCATCACAGCATGCCTGCATTTGCCTGAGCATGATGGCCAGAGGGACAGGCTACTAAGCATGCAGCAATGGGATAGACGTAGCATGTGGTAACCTGCAGGGAAAGAATACAGTTATGAATACATTGTCTGATGGATTAAAGGTTCGATACATTTGACATGTCCTAGGATATCTGACATGACCTCTTTTTGCTGATTTGGAAAGGTACACGTCTTAAGTATTAAGCCCAAAAGATGCCTCAGTTAGGTGGTGGCATCTCTCAGAGTCAGAAGCACCCTCGATTAGTTCCACTCCTCTTTGGACCTGGTGTGTGATCATACTGAGATGGAGGAGAAAGGCTATGGCAGAGGCACAGGAGGTGGTATCTGAAATCCCTACATGGTCCACCTTCAGTGCATGCCTTTCTTGACACCCTCCCCAGCAGTGCTACACCCCCAGGAAGAGAGGAGACAAAGGTGGGGAGAACATCCTCTGAGACCAGAAGCACTGAGCTTCAGGAACAGTGTCCTTTCCCTCCATTCACAAGGTACTGGTGTCACTAATACAACAACCAGTTGCTTTACACCAATAAATCAAATGAGGGAATGGGTTCAGCAACACATTTCAAACACAACATGCCTCCAAGTGGTGAAGAACTATCTAACCCAATATACCTGTTGGCCAACTCCAGCAGCTAGCTAACATTTTCATTTCTGATAAAAGAGCTTTTAAAAATATGTTAAAAGATTATTTAATATTCATTTCATGTAGATTAGTTAATATTAATTTCATGTACCATTAATTTGTTACAATGGTTATACTGGGAGCATTTCCTTTGTACATCTTGTTAATCATTGGCGTATGACATTTTTTATGCTTATTCTACTCTTAAGAAATTTGCAAACACAAATGTTTCAGTGGAGTTTTTGTGGAAAATGTGTAAACTGTGGCAAGTGGGATAAAAACATTGCAAGGAAGTTGCAGTTTCTTCTCAATATTTTCAATGCAGAGTATACCAAAGTTCAGATGTACAAATAAGCTACAAAATGACCAGATTGCATGTATAAGGTGAAAAGCAGGAGTGTTTATAGTTTATGAGAAATGGGGTCTCCTCATAGCTTAGTCCACAATTGCCAGCTTTTATTAGTTAGCTTTTCCATCCTTGAGCTCAATAGCTGTGCTCCTTTAAGCTTCTCAATGTCAACTCACCTACCCATCAGCAAAAACATAGGGGCAGCAATTACCCTTCACTGCAAAGTGTTTGAAGGGTTTTGGATTATAGATCAGCAATGGATAAAGGGAAAGATTATTGCTTCCATCTAACAGCTTTAACGAAAAATGTATTGATGGTGAGATTATATTTTATTGTTGGTGAAGTCTCTTCTGAAAGTTGTTACAGGACAGCAATTGAGCAACAATTACAGAAACATCTGTTGTGAACTGGGAAACATACTGTGATACTTCTCTATGTAATACAGAAATTCTTTCTTCTACAAGGACATTTTAAATATACAGTTCAAGTAAGCCAAGAGAAATGTTTTTACTGATGAAATGAACCCAACAGAAAAAATATTTTTTCCCACAGAAAAAGAAGTAGATGAAAAAATGACCCAGAAGCCAAAGAAGATTTTTTATTTTTATTTTTTTCACAGTAGACCAGGAAAATATATCTTTTTGGAGATGCTATTGCACAAAAGACATATTTTTATGCTTTGAATTTAGTGGTATGGGTTATGAACATTTCAAAACACATTTTGTGTTAAGATCCAAAGAAAGTTTTTACATGTGCAAGAAAGGTGGTTTTCTAAACTGCTTTTCAAGCCCTGTTCAGATGGGCTTGTTAATTTTAAACTCTGCAAGCATAGGATCAACTTCATTATGAGGGAAAAGCTGTTGAATTTTGGTATGATTACTTAGCCCACCTGAAATCTAAGTTCAGTGAATCTAATTCCCACCAAAAAAGCAATTCTGTTAAGGTTGCTACACTGCAAGCTGCTGAAAATGTCATTTCTTTATTCCACTTGGCCAATACTCGATATTCTGTCCTCAAGTTTTCCTGGCTTGATAAAATAAGTTATTTATCAGGTTTATATCGTGGACAACTGCAATGTTTTGAATAGTGTCATTCCTGAAATGCTGCTTAGCCTTTGTCAAGGCAACATTATAATTATTGACTGAAAGGATAGGGACTTATTTGCACTGAGAAAACAGAGCTTGAGGTGAGAATCATTGACTATTAACTTAAGCTGATAAAAGCTAGACATCTAGACATCTAGCTGAGCCTAGCTTGATAGCTCTTTAACATCTAATATGTAGATGTCTAAAGTTAGTTGAAATAAATCTGTGATGACCAAAGTATATACAAGCAAATGAGACTTAGGTAGAGCACAATTAAAAATATAACACAAACGCCAAAATTTTGCACAAAGCCTGTCCAGTGATCTTGTGACAAGTGAGGAAGAAGAACTTGGTACATAAAAGGCATAGGACAGTAAATCTTTGATGAACATTAGAATGTAATTCTACCAAAGCTTATCAGGACACATTCCACATTCTTTTCTTGGGCTGCCCTTTCCCAGAAATCAAATTTCTTACCTGAATTTATTACACAATAAGAAAATTATCTTAATTCTGAGAAACCTCTACTGTGTAGTTTTTCCAACCTGCTCTATAAACTGCTTAGACAACAGCCTCACCATTATTAAAAAAACAAATAAATAATAATAAAAAAAATCAACAAACCAACAACCCAAACAAAGTAAAAACCATCAGAGTTAAAATGCTGTGAAATTGCCCCCAAACACTATTGGAACAGATTGTGATGTGCAAAACACTCACTCCACTGGTAACATTCAAAACTGACTAAAAAGAAGAGGTGTTTAGGGAAAGTGCAGTTCTCGAGGTTTAACTGTTTCTGTAGTTCCTCCCCCAGGGTGGCTCAGCCCTCACTCTCCAGCCCTCCTCTAATGGTCCTCCCTTGTTACCTTTCCATCCAAAAGAGGGATGGATAACATGCCTAAACACTTTTCCAAATGAATCAGTGTCTGGGGATTATGGTCCCTCCAGGCAAATCTCATCTGTTGTGAGTTGGTTATGAAGGACCTCCTCCTAGATTCCTAAACTCTGCCTTCCCCATGTATTTCCTGCCAAGGACTGATTGTGTGGATGGTGATCATGATAACTCTAATAATTCCTTTTCTCTGATGACAAGCTGTCAGCATATATGACAATGACGTGTTAAATTGAAGTCAGTAAGTATTTCTACAAGGGGTGTTGTTGTGGTGTTAGGAGAGGATGTGCAAGTCTGGAGTGTGTTTATAGAATTATAGAATCATATAATAATTTAGGTTGGGAAAGGCCTTTAAGATTACTGAGTACAACTGTTAAACCATCACTGCCAAGTCCACCACTAAACCATGTCCCTCAGCACCACATCTACACAGCTTTTAAATACCTTCAGAGATAGTGACTCCACCAGTTCCCTAGGCAGCTTGTTCCAGGGCTTTACAACCCTTTCTGTGAAGAGTTTTTTCATAAGATCCAAGTTACACCTCCCCTGGCACAACTTGAGGCCATTTCCTCTTGTCCTGTCACTTGTTACTTGGGAAAAGAGACTGACACTCAGCTCACTACAACCACCTTTCAGGTAATTGTAGACAGCAGTAAGATTATGGTGGTGGTTGGGCTTTAGTCATTGCAAGGGAATATGCTGCCTTGCAGAAAGATGTTCTTTGACTGTGCTGTACCCAATGAGACTCTCTTCTGCCTTCATTTGCTGGTTTCTAGAACTTGTCTATCATCTTCAAATATATCAGTCATGCTTTTCTGTTCTCCATGGGAGTACAAAATAATAAGTTGTCCTGTGAGCTGGGCTTTGTTTGGGAGGATGATTTTCAGATCATTTCTGCACATGCTGTCTCCACTTCCCATCTCACTCTGCATAGATGCTGTGTCACACAGCAAATCTCCAGTCATCACTTAGAGCAGAGAGTGACAATGGGAAAAGAGATAGGGGAAAGTTCAGCACAGAGGCAATCAGAAGCAGCAGTGATTAGTTTATGTATGTAGGTATGTATTTATTTAATCCTGGTTGTAAGTGTCTCCAACACACCAGGCTGTCCCCACTCAGTCACGGTGCTCTGAGGGAACACTTGACTTCAGTCACGTATTGAAGCTCTGCTGATTCCAGCTAGATTTAAACTTGTGTTTAAGGGTAAACATCTGCTAAAAGCATTATCTGGGGATGGAGTGGACTACAGAACATCGGCTTTGCAGGATCCTCAGATCAGACCCAGATACGAGAATTAAAGTATTCCTGGCAAGAAATGCATTGTTAGTCTGAACATCCCAGATGAGGACATGTCCATGATCTATCTCCTTCCCTAAGCCAGTGGCAAAGAGGCCATCTATCACCATTTCTTGTGCTGTTGAGCATGACAGTAATTACTGACATCTCAGAAGTCATGTTTTCTTGCCAAGTGGACACTCTCATTAGGAATACAATTGGTATCACATTAATTCAGGGGCATCTCACCTACTGTGACTTAGTCTAAGATGGACCAAACCAGCACACTAGCCAGGAAAAGCTCTTCTGTTTCCAAGGCTGAACACTGCTAAGACCCCTCAGTTGCTTTATGAATATATGATACATTTGGAAATAACATATCCAAAAAGCCCCCAAGCAAGCAAACACCAAAACAATCCAATCATCAAAAGTCTGGATTGAAGAACACTGGTGGCAATGATGTTGCTCTCTCCTTGTGTGTGGTCCCTGATGCAGATGCCTTGTCTTCACAACACTGATAATGAAAGCATTTTAATTTTGGATGCTCTTTAGGGCACAGTGTAATACATCAAAATAAATCATTGCATTGTACACCTTTTACAAATGAAAGCTGATGCACCAAATGTCAAGGTTGTTTGCTTTGATTAATCAATGCTTATTGCCAATTTTGCTAACAGTGTTGAGGAAAGAAACGGTAGTGAAGAGGAAGATGTTGACTTACTGCAAAGATATAAACATATAGATAAAGATTTGTTAAGTTCGTGTAGATTCAGAGATGATACTGTTTAAAGTGAGGTGAAAATTCTCTTGAATCTGTGCTTTAGTAGAGAAGCTGTAAACCATGGTCCTCCCCTATTTCACTTATTAAATGAATTCAATAATCATTGCATTTGAAAGGGCATTCATTTCAACTGCTGTGGAGAAAACTTCTGATCAAATCAAAAGCATTAGCTTCAAGGCCACCCTTCTTCCTATGAGACAGGAAGTATCTATGTGATGAATTAACTATGGGTGAATGCTAAGTCTTTAATGAGAAAAAACATGCTCTGTTGAATTCAGCCTTTTATGTGAAAACTGTTCAGGACCTTACTGAAAAGAATGTGTTAATCAAGAGAAAAGCATAATTACTGTCTTGTCAACAGACACAAATGGGAAAGCCTGGTGGAAATGAGGTTGAAATTAAATCCAAGAAACATACACACAAAAAAAAAGAGGTTTTCTATAATGTTTTTGGAAAGCTTGCTTTACACTGCACAGTGATTTATGACAGTTGGAATCTCACTGTTTCTACAATTAATATTAGTAGATGCTTCCTATTCAGAGGAATGTTAATCATAATAATACAAATGGAAGTATTATTGCAGTTATGCCTCAGAGTTCATATTTCATATTGAACCAAAGGTTCAATATTCAGCATCCTTCTCAATGGAGCATTTGCATTGTATGGATAGATGAATGTGCACCTAAGGTAAAATAACTGAATTAATATAAAACAGAATAAAATGTCTGGCACATAGCTTCCCATTTTCCTATTTTACTATAAGGTCCTGATTGTTCAAGCTTTTTATACTAATAATAAATTCTTGAAATGCACTGCTAATTACATCTCATGGAAGTTGTGTATAGTATAAATTTCACTGGTAATGGACTTAGATTAAGTTTCTTATGCTTATTTTTAGCAACTCAAAGGCAATTCATTTCCAACTAGGCCATGTTTAAAAGTTTAGAGTGAAAAAACTGTGTAATTATTTCCTAATATGTAGAGAATATTGGCGACAAACATTTTGTCCTACATGGTTTTTTTGCACTAAATATATTGATGAGAAAGGCAGAAGCAAGAACACATATTAATTTTGACATATGTTTAAAAAATATAATGAGTATTTATAAATTCTGCTCCTGAAAATATTTTCTAAATTGTCATCTTCATGTATTTATCTCCCTCTGTGCTCCCTTGCATAATTTCTTAGCTCATGATTAGTTTCTTTGTGACTCCTCATGCTCCTGGAAATATTTGGTCCATTTCCTTTTTCCTTCTTTTTCCTTCCTTCTTTTTTGTCTATTATTTTTTTCCATAAGTTTTGATTGGTGAGGGTGGTAGGAGGGAAGAGATGATAACTGTTTTTGAAGTTTCTGAGAATAATTCAGATCTGATTCAGAAACATCAATTAATATTTCAGAAAATGTATAACTTGCATAAAGTAAGTCCATACTACAAATGCCTTTCCTAATCCTCTTCTCTGCAGCATAAAGGTGTTTTTTATTTTCATCCAAAAGGAATGTAGCTACTGCATTAAAACTGTTTATCAGGAGGTAACAGTGAAGGAAGTTGTGCATATGGACAGTGTGAGATGCTACTTTTTGAAGAACAAAAAGGTGCATTCATAGAGCAGTGACTGGATCTTAAATGTTCATCACATTACATTATTATTACATTATTATGCTCTTGATAGTAAAGAAGTCCTTAAGTGGGGAAGACATTTTAAGCTTTGAAGACCTGGCTTCAAATACCGTAAGAACTTCCTGTATAACATCAAGGAAAGCACTTTGGTCCAGGTCTTCAGAAATACCTCAACACACAGATGAGTGAGGAGTTGCCCAGAGATGCACAGGCAGGCAAGGCACAGTAACTTCCAGAAGAGAGGTGCAAATGCAAAAGCAACTGTAACCGCTCAATTTTTAACCATGAGTGCTAAAGAAGAAGAGTTGACCACCTCCTTATTCTCTCTGTACTGGAGCTTATTCACAAAAATGGGAATAATAGCACTTCTTTACCTTGACAAGTAGTTTTAAATTACATATATTAAAAATTAGAAAAAGTATAGATATAGTGGTGGTGGGGGACCATAAGTATGCCAGAGTCCTGAGAGAGGAGAATGAACAATTTATTCTCACCTCCTCATTTTGAGATCTCCCAGAAAAGCATTCTGGTGAGCAACACTTTCTTCTACTTTTGTTTTCCCTCTCATTGAAGTGAACACCAGTGAGAGAGGAGACTCACAAAATTAATTCAGATTGGCTTATATAAGGATCCTGTGATGTTGATTAAAAACCATCCACAGGGCTATTAGCAAAGTGAGATAATAAATGAAGATGCATGGAATCACCTGAGTTTTCAAGTGGGGGAACATCAGGGAGCAGTCTTGAGTCCAGTCTTCTTTAAACATCTTCATTCATTAGCCAAAAGACAGAAAAGGAGTACATGTTAATTAAAATCACAGATGATCCAAATTAGGAGGCACTGCATAAATCAGTGAAGATAGAGAGATTAGAAACCTTAGGTAGGAAATGACAAAATGTGATGCAGTATGGGAAATGAATGTAGGGGAGAAATAATCTGTATAAGGACACAATCAGAAGAAAGGAGAGCTGTTCAAGAAGCAGAATTAATGGAAGGAAGCCAAGGGATGTGGACCATGGAATAAAGGGCAATGTAGCAGAGCAGCTATTTAAAGGTGACCTTTGCACCTTTTCAGTGAACGGCTTGGATTTAAAAGTAGTTTACAATTGGCAAGATTAAAAGGTCAATGTAGTTTTGTAACTTATATGCAGAAACCAGTTGCCAAGGAAAGATGTGGAAGCCATCTCTATAATAGCCTGCTACCACATCATTTAGACTTCTTAATTTTATTTTTTTCCAATTCTTCAAGACCTTGTGCACCAGAGTGCATGTAAAATAGGTGCGTATCAAGGAAAATGGGTAACCTGGGAAAGCTGCCGGCCCTGGTAAATGTGGCTTTCAATGAAACAGCACACACCCGGTTCCTGCAGTTGCTTCTCCACTTCCCCAGTCTGTATGGGACTTTGTCTCCCTGAGACAAGGAAAGTAGCTAAGAGATGGGGCTTGAGGCTAATCAAATAAATAAGAGGCATAAAAGAAGAGAAGGCTCAGTGCTGTGCAACATTTTTGTTGAACCTCCTGCTTGTGGTGTGACAAGTTTATCACTTATGCATCACTTCTTTTAAACTGGGGCTCTTCAATACCACAAGCAACTCAGGCAAAACAAAATTTACTGATGTGAGTAGAAACAATAAGAAGCATCTGTGCAAGATCTCAGTCATTTCAGTTGAACAAAGGCAAAAGATTTATAGAAGGAAATATTTGCGTAATCACATACATAAAAAATTCACCTTCTGAGGACTGTAAAATCATACAACAGGAAAGGAACAACTACCATGTCAGTTGGAAACCCTTGAAACTACAATGGAGCAATTGATAAGTTACTGTTTTGGCAAAGGGATGGATGTTTGCACAGTTAGCCAAGGACAGGCATTTAATTCTAAATGCTGTACAGAAAGCCTTGGTTTGTATTTAACAAATACATTTCCATGAGATGACTAAGCATACCCTAGTGCAGCACTGTTGTGATACTGCACTAGGAACCATGTATGTACAAATGACCGTTTTATGCACCCTGTCTAACTGTTAGCAGATGGGTTTAATTCATTTAGGAGAGCAAATAAGTTTAAAATCACTAAACAAAACACTGATTTTTTTTTTTTCATGTCTGTGTCTTTTTACAGGTAGACTGATAATAACTCATGTCCAAGTTAAAAATATATTCTACAAGAAGTGTTTGATGGATTATTCCTAGATATTTCTAAGAAGGCAAATACAAAAAGTGAGTACTAATTCCCAGTGTCTGGGATGTTTAAATTACATTTTGTTGTTTAAAATCAAATTATGATAGTTGTAATGTTTCTTGTGCAGTTTTGCCTAACTGCAGTCAAGGAATTTCATTAATTTCTTTAGAACATATGTATTATTGATCTATGTTTATCTTTAATATCTGGCAACAATATTTTGCATTTCAGTGTCAGTCAAGGAATCATTTTTACTGTGCCAGGCACTCTAGAAACATAGACAGTCTCTGCACGAAATGACTCATATCTAAGTACAACTCAAGAAGCCACAGATAGTGACAGACAGATGGAGACCCATGCATGTAATAAACAAGTGCTGGTCAGTATGATAGGCAATGCTAATAGAGTATCTGCAGCCTTCCCCTTGCCAATGCTTTCTAGATATTACTGCAGAGAAAAAGAGAATAAGGTTATTTTATAGATATTTATGATTATCAGCATGAAAGAAAATACAAAAGCACTCATTTGAAAAATCCAACACACAGACTGTGGAAAATGGTTGTGTAAGTTGACTGGATGCAGACGGCCTAGTTTTCATAGAAATGGGGAAGAGAAATCAAAGTTATATGTGGAAAAATGGCCTTTGCATCCAAGGAATATCATCAGGGCAAATGTACATTTGTGAAAAATGAGAGAAAGTGATTCTGCCATAATTAAGATGTTCAATGATAAACTCTGAGATAAAAGATTTATCTAGATAAGTAGGTAGAGATAAATGGAGTCATTCAAAGTGTATTACACAGAACAGATCTACAAGATTTCAATGTAACTGGAAAGTGGCATCTGGGTTGAAGCTGATATCAAGATTATGGGCATCTGACAGGATGGTGGCATTGTCCACAGTGATGGAGAAGGAAGGTTACTTGGAGATCGTGTCTGTGACTCCTCAAATAGAAAGAAAACAAAGTTAGGACTGTTGGGTACACAGAAAAAAACAAGGAAAGGATAGAGAAATAGAGCCATGAATAAATGAATCATAATTTTCAAGGTTGGCAGACACCACTGGAGATCATCTAGTCGAACCACCTGCTCAAAGCAGACTTTCCTAGAGAAAGTTGTTCAGGGCTGTGTGCAGCTGAGTTTTTAATAACTCAGTGAGTGAAGACTCCACCCCCCTAGGAAACTTGTTCCAGTTTTTGGCCACCCTCAGTACAAAAAAGGTTGTACTTATGTCCATATGGAATTTTCCGTATTTTGGTTTGTACCCATTGCCTCTTGACCTGTCACTATACAGAAAGGTAGGGCTCCACCTTCTTTACCTCACCCATCAAGTTTTACACACATTAATAAAACTTCCAGGTCTCTCATCCTCTCTTCATGTTAGAGATGTTCCGGTCTCTTAAGAATCATCATAGACCCTCACCCAACTTGCTCCAGTATGACCATGTCTTTCTTGTACTGGGGAACCCAGAAAGGGACCCAGCAGCTACATGTGTCCCACCAGGGCTGAACAAAGGGAAATGACCACCTTCCTCAACCTGCTAGGAATACTTTACCTAATGGACCCCAAGGAGGCTCTTGACCTCCTTTGCCTCAAGAGCATATTGCTGGATCATAGTCAACTTGATGTCTACCAGGACCCCTACCAGGTCCTTTTCTGTCAAGCAGCTTTCCAGCTAGTCGTCCCCAGTGGGTGGTGGTGCCAGGAGTTAATCCTTCCCAGGGCAGGACTTGGCATTTTCCTCTGTTGAACTCTGGAAGGTTTCTGTGGGCTCATTTCTCCAACCTGTCCAACTCCCTCTAAATAGCAGTGCAACCCTCTGGTGTCTCAGACACTCTTTCCAGTTTTGTATCATCTGGAAACTTACTGAATGTGCACTCTACCTCATCCAGGTCATTAATGAAAAGCTTAATAGTATTGGACCCAGTATAAACCCCTGGGTTACATCACCAGTGACTAGCTTCTGTCTGGACTTCATTCCACTGATACTTTGATGCTGGCATCTCAGGAAGTTTTCAGTCCACCTCATTGTCCATTTATTTAGACCATACTTAATCAGCTTATTAATAAGGACATTTTGGGAGACTGTCCATATATTACTAAGGTCAAAATATGCCACATCCACTGTGCTCCCCTTATCCACTGAGCCACTCATTCCCTGAACACAGTGATCAGAACGGTTAAGCATTATTTCTCCTTTGTAAATCCATGCTGACTACTACAAATCACCTTCTTGTCCTTTGTATGCTTAGAAATTATTTCCAGGGTTATTTGCCCTATCACCTTCCCAGGGATCAAGGCTGACTGGCCTGTAGTTTCCTGCATACTCCTTTTCCACTGCCCGAAGATAGGAGTGAAGTTTGTGTTTCTCCAGTCCTCCAGAATTTTCTTTATTGGCTGTAACCTTTCAAAGATAATTGAGAGTGGCCTCACAGGAACATCAGCCAGGTCTCTCAGCATTCATGAGTATGTCTTAACCAGTCCCATGGACTCTTTCATATCCAGTCTGTTTCTCTAAACTGATCTTCCTTCATGTCTTCTTTGCTCCAGACACCTGGGATTACCAAAGACAAGTCTTACCAATAAAGACCAAGGTGAACAAGACATTGAGTACCTTTTCCATGTCCTCTGTCACTAGGGCACCTCCCCCACTCAGCAGAGGGACAGCATTATCCCTAGTATCATCATCTGCCCAATATTAACATCAAAGTTATGTTTGTGTCTTAGATTACAAAGTTAGAGAGAGGAGAGGAGAGGAGAGGAGAGGAGAGGAGAGGAGAGGAGAGGAGAGGAGAGGAGAGGAGAGGAGAG
>JANIJG010013771.1:0-22113 GCA_024611175.1 Megaceryle torquata
GTCCAACCCCCCTGCCAGAGCAGGATCACCCAGGGCAGCCCACACAGGAACAGATCCAGGTGGGTTTGGAAAGTCTCTAGAGAAGGAGACTCCACCACCTCTCTGGGCAGCCTGATCCAGGCTCTGTCACCCTCACAGGAAAGAAGTTTTTCTTCATGTTGAGGTGGAACTTCCTGGGTTCCAGTTTGTGACCATTGTCCCTTGTCCTATCAGAGGACACCACTGACAAGAGCCTGGCCCCTTCTACTTGACACCCACCCTGCAGATATCTGTAAACATTAACAAGGTCCCCTCTCAGTCTTCTCTTCTGGAGAAGAGAACAGCCCCAGGTCTCTCAGCCTTTCATAAGAGAGACTTTCCAGTCCCTTAATCATCCCAGTAGCCCTGTGTAGGACCTTCTGTAGTATTTCCCTGTCCCTCTTGAACTAGCGAGCCCAGAACTGGACTCAGTACTCCAGAGGTGGTCTCACTAGGACAGAGTAGAGTCCTCAATGTAGTTCACCATTCTGCCAGATGAATAGATGTGCAGAAGAACCAGGTAATGTTGTTATCATCTGTTTAACCATAGTTTTAGTTTCTTCAAAACCCCCATCAGGCATCCTCATTCAGGATAGAATTCCATTTTTTCAAAATTAAAGAGACAAAAGGAAGAACCAAGCTCAACGGTGAATAAAAAAAAAGAAAGATGCATTCCCCCAAGAGCCCTGAGCAGAAATGGGCAAGCAGTCAAATGTCTGAATTCTGCAAATGCTCTGACCAGCAGCTGAATAGACACGGTGGGGCACATTTCCTCTGCATAGTCTCTTGTAATATGTATGAATTGCTGAGGACTTATGGGAGCTCCACAACTCCAGTGAAGACTTTAACCACCTAAATTAAGCACAGATCACCTTTGCTGGTTTTGATTAGAAGTAGTTTCCTGGGTCTGAGAAGACTAGAGACTTTCACAGCTTCAATAAATTACCATTTTCTGACACAAAAGCCAATCCAAGAATAGCTAAATTTCCCAAACTACTGCAACTAAATCCTACAGATATCAGGCCTTAACAACAGTCATGATCTTTAGAACTTTTTTAATCTTCTAACCAGCAACAACCTACCAGTTTCCTTCTCTAGCATATCCAGGAGCTGCTCTCTCATCTCCATGTCCTTGGTGAGTGTGAAGACATAAGCCATCAAGGCCTTGACATATAGGCTTGTCTCATCAAGTGTTACATTCTTGAGGCAATGTAAGGCCTTATCCAGCATGGTGTCCTGAGAAATGGATCCAAATCCAGTGAATTTCCTCTCACCACTTGTTATGAAAATCTACCCCGACCCTCAAATATCCCAGCTAGATCCTTAGTGTATTTCAGTGCTAGAAGTTCTCTCGGAGCTGTGGAACATGAAGTAGAGTGGACAAAGCATCACTTGCTGTGGGTTCAAATAAAGATGTGACTGGACATATCACCAGGATGGGGGATTGTTAATACACTAGAGGATTCAGCTGTAAGAAGTGTCTGGTAAAATGCTGGCTCAAAGCTGTCAGACCTGCACATTATGAGTCTTGGATCCCAGGGGGTATGACATTGTTTTCAGCACTGTACCAGTGAGGCTGGACTATCAGTCCATCCTGGCTAGAACAGTATACACTTAAGATGAAGATTACTGATTTTATTTCAGGTCTGAAGGAGGGTGGGCTGCTGAAATGTGGTCTTTTTTTTTTTCCTCCTTTAGCTATACTGGTCATACTAATGACAATTATTGCCTCTACCTGCGAGCCCTGAGCCATTTTCAGAGATGATTCTTTCCCCTGAGATCAGCTGGGAATGGCAGATTGCTGCAAATTAGGCCATTTATATTAAGAACTCCTTACCAAGTTAAACATTTCCTATTGAGCTTATGGTGTACAAAGGTGTACATCAGAGAACCTTTCACCAGCTCAAGCTGGGTACTCCCTGAAGCCACAGACCTGAGGAGGAATGAAGGTTGGCACATGCTCCCAGGCCCTGCAAGAGTTCAGATGTGACTTACATTCTTCTCCAGACAGAGCTCCACCAGTGTAGCAGTGACATAGGCTGTTAATGAGATTGTATCATCCACGCCACCCTGCAAGTCACACAGACAAACATCAGAAAGGGAAAAAACACCAATCATTGCTTGCCTATCATGGTATAACCACTGAAACTGTCTATGGATGGTGTACCTGAGACAGCACAGTAGCATGCCTCTGGGCATTCTTGGACCTGAACTGAAGGAAAGCGCTCCAGGCTCACTTACTGAATATCATGAAAGTCTGGTGTTGAGGATGGCCTCAGAGACATATTTTGCATACAACCTAGGCATGCCTTCTCATAGGGCATGAAGCAAACTGCCAAGTTAATGATTTTATTAAGTATGTTACAACTGCACACTTGATCAAAGTTTTTATGATGCAGGATTTGCATACAAGAAGCAATGCAAGCTCACATACAATTCAGCGGAATGTGAGAAGCTACAGGTGAAAAGAGGCTCTTTTTCCTATAAAGGGACATTCATTCTTGGGGAAACTTCTGGTTGCATCCTCAGGTGTGAGACAAGACTACTCTAAAATGAGGGGGGAAATTTGTGCTGAGACGCTGAGCAGCATCGTTCACACTTAATAGCAGAAACTTTGAAGTCTAAGGTGGTGGGACAAACACAAACACAAATGACAACAATGATGCAAAATCCATGCCAAAAAGTTCTGTTCAGATAGAAAGCCCAAGGTGAGAAGTTAATGACAGTCAGACAAGGATTAACAGTCCACATGTACACTCTGCTTTTATTTTGTACTGCAGCCAAATTTTAAGAAAAAAAACGTGTAAACCTTTGCTTTGCTAAAATAGCTGCCTGTTTTCTTTCATAAGCCTGCCTGGTATTTAATTTTGCGATCTCACCAGTCCACAGTATTCTAACCTTTACAAAGACAATGAACTCAAGTATTGCCACACTGCATGCACATTCTTTGGTACCCGAGCACAAAGTATGTTCACCAAGAGTCTGGTGCATTTCCAGCTACACTGCAGGGATGATCTTGGGGATGCTGGGCTACAGAAGTCGTACTTTTTTGGGTGGTGGAGGGACAACTGTGTCTTCAGATAACCCCATATTAGAGCACAGTCGGGCCTATCTGGAGAGTGTCGTGCATTGTAAAGCAGAAGAAGATGGAGAATCCAGCCAAGGTATTCTAGACAAGCACTAAAATACAGAAATATTTCTCTCTATGCCCTCAAAGTGCCTTGGCACAAATAATCATGGTGTCTTTCATCTAGAGTAAAAATGAAGAAAGCCTAGCAGAGATTAACATCTCACATAGAGAAAATGCCTGCTGATTTAGGCCATGCTTTTTCATTCTGCTCTGGGAAGCTTTCTTGGCTGTACTAGGCTATGGGGCAGCGCTTTGTGCTAGTGTGCACAGTGAAAGAGCCTGGGGAAGCAGCTCTGTGCTCCACATCATGTTCCTCCTACTCCCCCTCCCATGTCAGGCAGCCATACCTTCAAGTCATTGTTGAAGAGCTTCCCCACATTCTGGAAGCAACCGCTGGGCAGCTGGTGCTTCTGCAGCCAAAGCAAAGCATTGTATACATGATCCTTATTGACATAAATGTGAGAGCTGGCTTGTCCAAAGGACCTGGCTACAAAAGCTGTCAGCCTGTGGGCAGAGCACAGAGGAATCCCATGACACAGACAGGATCTGAACCAGTAAGGACGATAGGTTTGGGTTGACAGTACCTTCTTTGGTCACTCACCATGTGTTGCCCTCTTTGTCAGCTTTCCCAAAGGCGCTGTAGGAACCATCATCATGTTTGTAGAGCAGCTGACGCTGGTAACCTATAAAGACAGGTGCCAGGACAACTCTCAGTGTGAGGGCCTGGGGCATCTCCAACTGTGTTCTTGCTGTGGCAAGAAGGCTTCACAGCAAGAGACAGGTCCTACAGAGACATTGAGGCAAACCTACAACCCTAGCATTCCCCATGCATACCAAAGCATCATCATGACAAGAAGCAGTTGCACAGCATGGCTGAGGTGTGCCATGCAGCTGCTCTGCATTACTAGAGCTGTTATGTACAAGTGCTGTGGGTGTTTGCTCTGCTGGTTTGCAGAACGGTGACATGCTCAGTCCCCTCATGTCTCCCCGTGCCCCAGGGAACCCTCACGGACACTTTAGTGTGAATAAAAAGAGCTGTAGGAGTGAGGAGGAAGGTTTTTACTAGAAGGGACCAATATGAAACCCTGTCTGGTTTTCAGGATTTCTGGTAGCACTCAAGGGGCTCGAGAAAGCACTTTTTGTGGGACATACAGAAAGTGACAAGGCCATGCCTTTAAGCTGTGAGGGCAGAATGCTGTCCGCATCTGTTTGCTCCACCCTCCACATGGCCTCACTGTTTACCCTCCACCTTGCCTCCCTGCTGCCACCATTCATTTGGGTAAGCCTTCCTCTCTCAGATATCTGTCCCAATTTGCAGTACAAGAGAGAAAGAAGGAAGGAGAGGGAGTAAAATCCTACCCATGCGAGGCTACAGATCTTGCAGCATAGCAGGGTAAGGAAAATGACAGTCTAACATAGCAAAATGAGACACAAACACTGGCACTGTATTAAATTCAGATTATACTGGACACAGCTGACATGCCCCCACAACGTGTCCTAAAACATGGGGAAACACTAGGCTACCAAACTCTGATCTATCACCAAAGGCCACTCTATTCCAGTTAATAGCAGCTGGTGCCCCTGTTTCTACAAGGGACTTCCATCTGCCTTGGACTGATACGGGAACAAACCAGAAACATCACAGAATGATGGAAGTCATTAATTACCTACACCCTTCTCACAATGGCAGGCTTAGCAGCCTTAGAGACAGAACTCCTGTTTCTTCAGAAACATGTTTGTCCTTCCATGTGACATTTCCCTTATTCTCTGTGATACCTTCCTTTGTCACAGCTCTGGCAGTGCTCTCACTCCTGCCCTGCACCTCCCCACTAGACCAGTTCCCCACCCTCTTGATTCATAGCACCTTCATGTTGCAGCAGAAGGAAGAGGACAATGTTTACCTGTTCTCAGGAATCTCAATGCTTTATCTTCAATTTCTGGGTCCAATTGTTTAGTCTTATTCAAGTACTGGAGTATGAAGATATTTGGTGCAAACTGAACCATGTTCTGTTCACCACAACCAAATGGCATCTCTAGCAGCTGGTCCAAATTTTGAAGTGCTGGGCCCATGATGTCCCCTTAAGTTTGAGGTGGAAGGGAAGGAGAAAGTAAAAGCACAGACATTCAGCAGTATGAAATGGAGGGACAGCTGCCTTCTCTAAACTCTACTGGGATCCTGAAAAAGAGACAGCTGAATGGAGATGATTAAGATTTCTGCTGAGTCCTCCTAGATTAGGTCAGTATAGAAAGGGAAGACATCATGGTTCTGGGAAAAGGAAGGGAGTGTGAAGCTTGAGAGGGTCTGAAGAAAGGTGAAGAGAGTTGTCATTCCAGAGTGAGTATTAAGGAGAGAAAACAATTAGAGAGGCAAACTGTGTGGAAATCTTCAGGGATGGTTTTGGTTTACATAGGTGGATGGCAGTGACAGAGGAGATACTCTGTTTTGTGTCTTCTCCTCCAGTCACTTGGGGATCTCCCAGGATTGTTCCTTAAGAGGAATAAATATTGAAAAAGATTACTTGATCCACATTTCTGAGGCCAGCATCACACCCCTTAGAGTTTATCTCATGAGGTATTGGGTCATGTATCACATATGTCGTTAAGGCCAAAGCATTGTGCAAACTCCTCCCACTGGGGACCCAAGAGCAGGGAAAGCCTTTCTCACCAATTGCAGAGAAGGTGGCTCGGCCAGATCCCTCCAGCACTTCTGCAGGTAGAGTCAGGGAGAACTCTTCTGAGACAGTGTTATCTGAGGAAGGCAGAAGCCAGAAATTTATCCCAGGGAAGAAGTATCACATACAAGTGTAACATCCCAAGGAGACCCAGATGAGGCTCAGCATGACATTGAGTCACAGAAGCCAAGACTTGCCAACAAATGCATTAATAGAGGAAACTTTGCCAGGTAGAAGACAGACATAGACAAACTACAGTGGTTGTTCTCCCAAGCAGGGATGGTGCCACCAGTGCTTGCTCTTTGACAAATAACCCCAGCTCTGAGTATTTGCAATAGTCTTGTCCCTTCTGTCCTGCTCTCATGATCAAGAACAGTCGGGGAATTTTGTCCCATACCTGCAGCACAGAGAAAGGCATTTTGGGTCTTCTCTTGGGGAACACCTCCTGGCTGGAGATGGAGAAAGAGTAGTTCAGATAAGGAAGGCAGGAAAGGAAGTCACCACACCTCAGCAGACCTATCTGTTTCCAAGAAGAGGCTAAACTTCCTCTTAGCATCTTGCCAACTGCCTCGGGGATGACCCACTGTCCCCAGGTGTTCTCCACACTGAGTTGCGACTAACCTTCACAAGCAGAGGTTTTATCACTGTGTCTCTCTCTCCTTTCAAAGGTGTCACAGCAATCCTGTTACCGCACAGATAGTGTGAATCTTCTGCCACACTGCTTACAGTGACATTCACTTTGCCTGCAGGGAACAGAGGACCCCATTGCTGACCACTTGCAGCAGACAGTTGTATGTATGAGCATCAGGACCAGACATGCAGAGGCAGGCAAATTCCAACCCTCCTCCCGCTCGATGCCACACATCCCTCTGCAAAACCTCACCCAGTCTGATGGCTGTCACGTTCCACACAAAGGTTTTTGCTTCATTGGCACAGAGGCAGCTGGTGAAATTGCAGACTGGACAGGCATCCACCTTTAGTTCTGGGGTCTCTGTGAGGGTGGTGTGCACCTGAGTGTGGTGGGGTGTACAAGCGCACATTGCACATTGGCACAATGTTAGTAATGGGGAGTGCACAAAGGAGCAAATATCATGGGTAGTGAAGAGCGAGGCTGTGTTTTGTGGCCCATAAGGCAGCATCTAGGGCTCCTGAGAAGCTGATAGCTTGCCTCTGAGCTCAAATTTTTGCCCTGATTGAGGCCATGTAATTGGGGGAATACTTACCTGGATACAGTCCTCGAGGTAGTTGAAGACAGTGGCTTTTAGGCTGAAAGTCTCTCCTTGGATCACGGAGTACGGCAGTGACAGATCCAAAAAGAAAGGCTGGAAAACCTTAAGAGTGGTCAGAGGTGAGAACCCAAAGCCAGCATTAGCAACACAAAAGGTGTTGGCATTCCATTCCGTGATGGTGTCAGGTACAGCAACTTGGAGAGATGCTTGCCCATCATCCCTATGGCAGAAAGAGAGAGGAGAGAGCTTGAGTCAGAAGCACTCAGAAGCCTCCAAGGGTCTCTCTGGGAAAGACAGGTAGAGGCTGTTACCAACCCAACGGAGACCAAATCCCAAATCCAGGACTCTGGGAAAAGTGTCCGTGGTTTTGGCTTCTTGTCATCAGAGCGAGGTGTGGAATCGCCAACATGACTGTCTGCCAGAAAGCAAGGGATACCTCAGAAAACAGCATATGTAGCTACAGGTGAAGTTTGTTCTTCATTCACAAACAATCTTAGATAAACCATAAGTGCTTTGTGACATGTAACAAGAGTTGACAGGGCTGGTGAGGATCTGACATGGTGCGTGTATCTTTGGGGAATACAGCTTTAGGGAGACAGAACTGGATGGAGTTTAGCCTGAGGGTCAGTCTGATAGATCCAGCAAGTTTGGTCTGGATCCAGGGGGAGGCAGCACATTCAAAAGGAGTCACACTTTTAAATAACCTGTGAAAGTGCTGGCACACTACATTTTCTGTGAAAAGCACAGAACACAAAGACAGACGATAAAGCACAGAGATTTGAGCTTTTATCTGTGATTTATAAATCAGGTCCATTGAACTGGACACAAGCTTTGCTCCTCTCATACACAAACAAGAAACACAGCAGGATGGAAATCAACCATTTCAGCTGCAGGCTGGCCTGAACTGGAAGAGGACAGCCCCTTAAAAGTCAAGGAAATGAACATGTCCATTCCTTACCAAGAACATAATGTCTTCCAGAATACATCTTTTTCTCAAAGTCTGGTTGCATACATGAAACTGGCTTTTTGATTCTAGTGTTGGTTAATATTTTCATGCGCAGATTCTGGAGAACAGTGAAGACAGCAAATCAATGATAAATGAAAGGGAACAAGGAATTTTGAAAATATCTCATGATAGCAAGTCTCATAAGGGGGTTGGTGGTAACTGAAACACTTCAAAATACTGCTTGCTTGCATACAGATAGATACACTAGCAGGCTCAGACTCCGGGCTTTCCAGAATACCTTCCATTCCATAAGGAATGGAAAACAGCTTCTGAGGAATTCTGGGGCCAATTATCATTTCTTATAAAAGTATATGTCAGCTAGATCTGTCCTTCATATGCCTGACCCTAACAATGAAGCAAAGCCAAATGCCATATATCCCATGAAAAAAAAAAATAAAATTCTAAGCCTTAAATCTCTACACAATTTTAGAATGGAAAGATCTGTCTGGCTGTTCACACACAACCATTCTTACACAAATTTGTACCAGTCCTGGGCTGAGAAAACTGATGGGGAACTTGGTCACAACTCTAGCTTGTCTGAGTAAGACTCAAGACTCTCAGGGTCTGTGCTTCACAAGGTAGAAATACTGAATTGAATGCACTGTTGTGTGCATGCACTGAGAAGACATCATCACACCAAAAGAATTTGCTCTTTGAGCAATCCTTGCTTCGATTTAATGGTCTTCAAGTCACTGAGAACTACTCTATTTTCTTGAAGTGCCCAAATCCTTCACAGAGAGTATTGGTCCTCACACTTTCTGCCAAGCCTGGGACTTAGTCACATGTTACAGGACAGTCATCTGTTACAGAATCACTAATAGCTGAGATATAGTGGAATCTCCCTTAACTAATATCCAACATAATCTAGAGGAAGCATCTAGAAGACAGCACTGTGCCATGTCTTTGGAGGAATCGTGGTCTGTATTTGTAAGGTAGAGTTCTGGACCCTGAGAAGCCCATGAAACTCAGACCCCATTTTGGATTGTTTAAACAGCATTCTGTTAGAAGCAGGATGTCTTGGGTTTCATAGGATGGTAAGGGTTGGAAGGGACCTCTGAAGATCGTCTAGTCCAGGCCCTCTGCTAAAGCAGGTTCATCTAGAACAGTTTGCACAGGAACAGATCCAGGTGGGTTTTGAAAGTCTGTAGAGGAGACTCCACCACCTCTCTGGGCAGCCTGGTCCAGGCTCCATCACCCTCACAGTAAAGTTTTTTCTCATGTTGAGGTGGAACTTCTTGTGTTTCCCCTTGCTACCATTACCTCTCGTCCTATCCCAGGGCAACACTGACAAGAGACTGGCCCCTTCTCCTTGACACCCACCCCTTAGATATATGTAAAAATTGATAAGATCCCCTCTCAATCTTCTATACTTCAGGCTAAACAGCCCCAGGTCTCTCAGACATAAGAAAGATGTTCCAGTCCCTTAATCATCCTTGAAGCCTCCTTCTCATATTTCCCTGTCCCTCTTGAACTGGGGAGCCCAGAACTAGCCACGACACTCCAGATGCGGTCCCACTAGGGCAGAGTAGAGGAGGAGAAGAACCTCCTTCATCCTGCTGAACATACTCTTCTTTATGCACCCCAGAAAGATATCACCACCCTTGGGTCCAGCGAGATCTCACAGCGTGAATCCAAAGCTTCAGTTCTTCGGTGGTGGTTTTCAGTTAGCAGATGTGTTGCTAATCTTTTTCTGACTACCATGTTTGTTAGCAAATTGGCTTAGTTTGGCAGTTATCTTCACAGTTAGCTGTAAAGCAGAGTTGTGAAGGACTTCTTTTTATTAAAACTGCTTTAAGGAGAAGTTAGATGAGACCCAAGGAAACACAGAGTAGAGAATTTTGCAAATAAAATAATAGCCAAGTGGCCATCACTCAAAATATGGTGAGGTACTCAGGTCTTACTGGGATATTCTTGCTACTCCTTTTTGTAGATATGGTAGCCTAAACTTTTTTTTTTTTTTAACACTGTCTTTCTCTAATCAGGTGATTTACACTATGCTTACTCACAAGTTTCATCTTTTCCCATAGTCCTCAAATGAGTGTGGGCTACACTGAAGAACAAGGCACTTGTAGCAATGAAAGTTGGGGCAGCTGAAGTTTGCCAAGAGTAATTCTTGTAGGTATTCAGGACGGCATACTGGCAACCACTGGCTTGGGGAAACTTTAGTAGTTGTGCAAACACTCACCTTAAACAGGTTAAAGACATCAGCATCACTTTGGTACCATGGTGCTTCCATCCGAGTTTTGTGGAGTCTGGGCTGCTGGGACAGACAAGGGTAGGCCTCAAAGTCTTCCAAGTAATAAGGGAACCCTCGTCCTCCAATTGTAAAGCTGTCATCAAAGACTTTCTCAGCCAGCTACAATGGAAAAACAGAGGTCTTCATAAGGAACTAGGCAACAAGGATGTGTATGGGTCAATTGGTGAAGCAGACTTTAAATTGAAGGACTTGGTGGGGGTGTGGTCCAGATGGCAATGCTCATACCATCCCATCTAACTGAGGAATAAGCCAGGCCAGCTGAAGCAGTGACAAATGTTCCTTAGCTGCCTTCCAAGATGGGAACCAAAGTCAAACCACCTCAAGTGTGTGTATGACTATGGTGGTTCCTCTTGAACCCCTTCAGAGAAACCCTTTTGCTAGATTAAGTCTCTGAAATGCCTGTCCACCAACACATGCAGCAGGGGGAATAAACAAGAAGAACTAGGGATCTGAGTGCAGGCACAAGGCCATAATCTCACTGCAATTACAGAGACATGGTGGGATGGCTGCAATGGATGATGGCTGTGATGGAGGGTTATGCAATTTTTAGAAAAGACAGACCAGCAAGGTGAGGTGGAGGAGTTGCTGTTTATGTGAGAGAGCAATAGGAATATATCAAGCTCTGCCTAGTGGGGGGGGGATAAAGAATATGTTGAAAGCTTATGGGTAGAATTAAGGGCAGGCTAATAGGGGTGGTGCAGTTGTGGGTGTTTATTACAGGCCACCTGATCAGGAAGAGGAAGTTGATGAGGGCTTCTACAGACAGCTGAAAGTAGCCTCATGATCACATGCCCTGGTGCTCCTGGGGGACCTCAATCCCCCTGATGTTTGTTGGAAAAGCCACACAGCAAGGCACACACGATCTGGGAGGCTTCTGGATCAATGAAGGAAGAAGCAGACCAATAGGCAGAATTGCAACCCTGGGCTGACATGGACTATGGGATGCCTCCCACCAATGCATGGATACCGAAGGCAAGCAGGCACTAGGGGTTTGGTCATGGCAGCCTGCACTCACTGTGTTTGCTGTTAGGGTGTTGTTCTTCTCCAGAAGAACACTCTTGTCAACAGCTTGAACAGAGCACAAAGATCCTGGAGCAGCCTTGAGGTCCAAACTGACTTTTGATCCTGGGACTTCCTCCTTGTGTGAGAAGTCCAGTGACACCTACAAAGGAAGGCAGGGTCAGAGGTCTTGATGTTGGAGAGTGGGACATTGTGACTCTTCAGATGTCTGTGCAACAGAGGCAAAGACTGAGAATAAAGTTGGGAAGGGGGTTGAGATGCTGAGACAGACACACCTGGAAACCCATTAGGAAGGTTACAGGGGCAGCAGTAGCTACAGCCCAGACATATTTCCCC
This sequence comes from Megaceryle torquata, assembly GCA_024611175.1. NCBI lineage: Eukaryota > Metazoa > Chordata > Aves > Coraciiformes > Cerylidae > Megaceryle > Megaceryle torquata. Next base: position 11,669 of record JANIJG010013771.1, read on the forward strand.
TACCAACACATCCACCACCTTCTGATCTAGAGATACCACAGGGAGAGAAGCAAGGAGGCTTCTCTTCTGTGTTAGAGAGAACATGGGGGCAGTGTGTTCCCAAGTCATAGAATGGTAGGGGCTGGAAGGGATGTTCGGAGATCATCGAGTCCAACCCCCCTGCCAGAGCAGGGTCACCCAGAGCAGGCCACACAGGAACAGATCCAGGCAGATTTTGAAAGTCTCTAGAGAAGGAGACTCCAAGACCTCTCTGGGCAGCCTGTTCCAGTGCTTTGTCACCCTTCCAGGAAGAAGTTTTTCCTAATGTTGAGATGGAACTTCTTGTTATGGGGAATGGGGGGAGAAAACAGAGTTCAAGGGTGCCTGGTTCACTCACTGGGAAAGGCTTGCTAGTCAGTGTTTGGGAAGGAAGGACTAAGAATTTAGGGGGAAATGAGGTTACACTTTCTCTTTCCCAGTCCAAAATACTGGGCACCTGCTTTGGTGTATATCCAGCTTACACCACTTGAGTGAGGATAAAACAAGACCAGGAACAACAGCAGGCCAGAGCATATAATTGATATTATCACATTCCTTCTGTTTCTACTCACCTTGTGTCTAAAGCATTTTTCTACTTCAAACTCTTCCACGTCTGCCACCACCTCTCCATCCAAGAAGACTGCATACAGTAGCAGCTTGATGTCAGGCAGAAACTCATTACCAACAGTCAGAGTCAATGAGAAGGAGCCCTGCAGATCTGCACAAGATAGCAGCAAGGAAGAGAGGGAAAGCATTCAACTGAATAAGCTCATTAGGGGTAGGACACAAAAGAATCAAATGCAGATAAGAACACCCCATACAGACACTCTCACAGATTAGCAATAAACCCAGGATACTGGCCACTTCTTTGGCTCTAGTTTGGAAAAAAAAAATTCCTCTTCTTTATTGCATTTTAGATAAATAGACAAGCTAAACAAATTTTAAATCTTCTCCAAAGGTACAAGCTAGCAGCAAAGTCATAAAGTTGGATCAATTAGAGGAGGCAGGAGAAGGACAGTTGCCTAGAAATACAGTGAACTGAAAGGAGATTGTGTTGGTCTGAAGAGATGAACCACCACAAAGGGCTCAGTTCAATAGCTCCCACCTGTGGATAAGAATAACACCCACAGATTGTCACTGGAGAGCAGTCATAGTTCTCTGAGGTCTGTTAGGAGGCACTAAATGCATTTCTACTCACCCTGGTGCTGAGTGATTGGCACCTGCTTCTCTCCGCTGAAAAGGATCTTGCCTTTTGCTATCACCTGAAGAGCAAAGAGCCATTCAAGGACATGAATTCTGACAGCATAAGGAGAGTGGGACCTAAAAAGCTCTGTAGCAGAGGTGGTGATAGCATAGCAAGGAAGGGACTTTAGAGGTGTTGGTTAGGCAATGAGAAGATGCGGTCACTTGCAGAGAGGTCTGTCTGAAGCTATGAGCAGCTGCTTTTAAGCCCTAGTGAACTCTGAGCACATTACTCAGATACAGTGCTTTTTGATTGTATGAATGAGCCCAGTTCAAGTAACCAAAATACTCCAAGCTGTCATCTCAGCTGTAGTTACGCTCTTGCCTTAGACCAACTTTCTTGAAAGTGGACTTCATCCAGACATGATTACATACCCATGGAGTGCATCGAGGCCCTGTGCCACTAAGCCTCTTCCTGTCTGTATACAGGCCAAGGGAAGTCAGCTGCCTCAGAGATTTCCTCTTAGCTCATGAATGGATTGCCCCAGACACAGATGGAAGTCTCAGGCATACCTGCTGAGCACAGACTAGGCTAGCCCTCCACTGCCACCCATGTGAACATAACAGAAAGTAGGGTCAATGGCAGGCATCTATCACCCGAGCTCAGGTCAAGGCACTCCTAACAAAGCAAAGCACCTGAGGCCTAGGACCAGGTCCAGAAATTGGAAATCAGGAGGAGAATTGTGCAGAACAGAACTCACAAGGTGACTTATACTGTCCTGGATATGTACCAGGACAGTTTACCCTTTCCTGTGGGTATCTACGTGGTGTGTGAAAAGGCTAAAACACCAGTAAGCAGAATCTTGCCCTGAGATTCATCTGTCTTCTGTGCTCACCAAGTAGTAGAAAGAAATGTGGTCTGCTTCAGAGCTGAGTTTATTCCTGTCAAGGATATAATCCACTTGAACTTCCTGCTCTTGATCGCAAGGCATCACATCATTCCTGGCCTTGATCTCAAGGAAGCTGTTACTCTCCGAGTAGAAAGGTTTCAACCAGTGGAAGCTATCCTCGACTTCTGTGTGACTTTCAGAATAATCTTGCTCATCATCTTTTCCAAGGTTGTAGGTACCCTTCAGAGCACAAAAACATGAGTTGGCAATCATCAAGTGATACAAGGAAGTTTGGACCCCTGCTGAAAAATCTAAGTTATTACCTGAGCTGATGACAGACCAATCGTCTTGTATGCTTAAAATACTCTTCATTTTAAAGTTTCTTACATGACTTTCTCACATGAAATTTTAGCAAAAATCTAAGTCTAGTAGATTTGCCCCCAGTCACATTTTCCTCCTTTGTCTTTCCCTGGGAACACGACACACAATGGACTTTAACCCCAGCACAGCACCCCTGTTTTCAGTGTTTCTGATCAGATGCCCTGAAGCACAACAGATACCAAAATGGCTTTTGCGTGGTGGAGCTCTACTACTCTGCAGATAATTTAGAGCTCTGTAGGCAATAGCCAGAGGCCTAGGAACAAGAACTAGAGCCTGTAGCCCCTGAGGACAGAGATTATTTCTAGATCCTGCCCAAACAAAATTAGGAACCTCACCCTGGATAGGACTGGGATCTCAAAACATCTGGAACAATAGTTGCAGTGTCTGAGAAGTGGATGGCAATAGGAGATCGTACTGCTTGGGCATGAATCCCACATCAGCTGCAGGAATGCAGGTAGTGGGAAGATGGGGGTAGTGCCAGGCTGGTAACAACAAGCTCCCTGTGTAGGATCAGATGTTGTGAGGAGAAGAAGCCAGGTACCTCAAGGTTTGGTATTGAAAGGGAGCTCAAGAGCAGCTACCTGCCAAGCTGAGCCTGGACAAGCTATGTGCTGCTGCAGGGTAAGGACAGACACTTGAAGTGGATTTTGGCAGAGACAGCCATCAATTGCCAGTTCTGCTGAGCCAGCCCCAACAAGTCCCAGAGTGGAGATTAACAGATGTTTTTAGTGGGGTCAAAGGAAGGTGAGGGAGGATACAAAAGATTAGGATGATGCTCCAGCTCATTTGACTGAACTGTTGCAGCACAGCCTGCAGTTTTCCTGAGGAGATGGCACTGGAGAGTAATTAAAGATGCTTCTACATATATCATCAAATTAGTTCAAGAGCCAGAGGACTGTGCTCCAAATCCTCAGATTTCTTCCCTTTCCTCAGCCTACCTTCACTTTATCCTCCTTTTTCAGTACTGATACTCACCTTCAGTGAAACCAGCGTGCTGTTCCAGCTGGTGGTATTCAGTGAGAAGTGGGCTTCCCCATTCTCATCTGTGAGGAATGACAAGTGTGTCTCCTCCTCATTGATGTCAACTATTAGGTAGACCGTTTCATTTATGAGGGGAGAACTGTCACTGTGGCAGAACATCTGCAGAGAAGGGGAGGAAGTTAACACCCCAAGACACTGCCACTGCTTAATATTAATTGTTTCTATCAGGCTTCCTCAGCCCTTCTAGCTTTCAAACAGGTTGGAAGGACCCAAATAGCAGTGTGATAAAAATACAAACCCAACAATGTGCAGTTGTTCAGGGCTAGAAATAAATGGTAGTGCAACCAATTGAGACACTTATACTGGGGGGGGAGGGGGCAAGGTGATTTCCTCACATCCTGAGTTTTTCTTGGAGAATGCTGCAAGATCCTTGACAATCAGAAACAGTCTTGTCTCCAGCAACTTAACTTTTGCTGTTCCTTGCCCTCCTTCATGCTGGGTTTAGTACTGGCCCAGGTGAAAGAGCTTCTAGCCCCAGTGGGACAGAAGGCCCAGCATTGCCCAGGCAACTTGAGTCAGAAATGATTGCCAGTGAACTGATATACAAGGCTTTAGTGATTTCTACCAAGTTACCATGAGCGTTTGTCTGAAGGGAATCTTAGTTCCCTGCTGATGCCACCCCTATCCCATATGCTTTTTATTGCACAGACTAGTTTCAGGAGCTATTCATGGGGAAACCTCCAGAGACTGAAGCTGTCCCCAAAATTCCTGTCCAGGGAATATACTAGGTTAGGATGGAGAAAAGGAATTGCTTCTACAGCAGTCTTCACTTATACTTGCTGGGTACCATCAGAGCAGCACTTACTTTCCTGGAAATGATTGCTCTCTGCCTACAGAAGATTAGACCTATGATGTATTCTCAGCAGAGAAGGGATCCATAGGTGTTACCTTCCCTGTGTATGGTAATCCACGTTTGTAGAATGAATGGAGGTTGATAAACTCTATAGACTTCATTCTTGTTGCAATAGGAATTTTAGCCGTTTCCATAATCTTTGCTCCTGGGTAGAGAGATGAGAAATCTGTTAAACCCCAGCAGTGCTCTTACAGAAGCAGAAGACAAGAGGATGCTTCAACATTACCTACAACAACTACAACCTCTATATTTAGGAGAGAAAATGCATCATTCTAGGATATGATTCCCGTAACCTTTCAGAGCCCTCTGCTTCATGACATGATGCATCATACCTTCTAAGTAGTTATTTCTCTTTATTGAAGATAAACTAGATGACTGTTTAGTTATAGGAAGCAACACTGTAGATACCTAAAAGTGGCCTGAAGGACACCACCCACGGTGTGACAGCTGGACACCTCCAGTTGCCAGGATTAGGTGCACATTACCACTGAAACTGAAAGCCTAGCTCCTTACAATCAATATTGTGTCAGACTAGAAGGGAACAGCATGGCATTCTTCACAGCAAGAGTGTGCATAAGCAGCCCTGCCTCGGGCTTAGGAAAAGAGACGGCAAGAGACTGTGAGTAGGGACTACCTGTCAGGATGGTGCACCACAATTAGCAAGGATTGCAAGGGCTTGTTGTAGACTTTTCCATGGCTAGCCAGGGCTTTGCAAGTGGCCGAGGAACACCTTGATGTCCAGACAACCACTAAAATGTTGTATATGTGCTAGTGGAGATGGGTGGTGGAGAGGATTAGGAAATCTGACAATAACAGATGGAAGAGGTACTAGAATAGAGACCATCATCTTGTCAGAAGACTTGGGAACCCTTAAGCTACTTTTTCAAAAGAAATTCAACTGCTGCAGAAAGGCCAAAACCAAAGAAGTTGCCTACAAGGAAGAGAACACTTCACATATTCTCCAGTACCTGTTCCATCTTCCACTATTTCTCCCATCACAACTATGTAGCTGTCAGTTTCCTTTAATTTCAGAGTCTCTGTCTTCACTGTAAAAGTAGTGCAGCCATTCTTGTTTGTCTGCAGAGAGAGAGATATGGCATATGAAAGAGACATATGAGAAACAGCATCATGTGGAGAAAGACAAACAGATGGAAGCTCAAAAATCTATAACTGCAGAAACCCATCATGGATACCCTAGCCAGAGAGGAAAATCAACATTCTTGGATTAAATGATCACCAAAAAGTGTCAGAAAAAAAACCTGCTTCAGTCAAATCACCTCTAGGGATTAGTTATGACACAGACAAGCTCAGGAGACTGGATTAAGCCCAGATATTGCAGATGAAAGAGCATGAATGTCTTTACCTGAGCTAAAGGTAACCTCCTCCCTGCAGCTGTATGGCCTTGATGAATAAAGCTTGACAGTGTGGCTTGCCAGTCATGACCATCTCTGTAACATGGCCATGTTAAACAAGGGCATCCAGCCAGTTACAGAATGCAAGAGCTTTGCTAAGCATTAAGGCAGAGACTGGGTACAGCCAGTCTGTTGGAGAGGGGAGGTGGAAAAAGTGTTTATGGTCATGTCTATTAAGTTCTCCACAAAACCTTGCAGGGCCTCTTATGTGCTGTGTGAGAGGGAGCTGGCATTCATTTGGTGTTTTGCACCGTACAGCATTCCAGATGGAGAGATTTTGCTACTGGGTGCATGTTTAAAACTCCATGCAGACATCCAGCTGGAATTTAATATTCTGGCTTGTTGCTGGCTGGTCTGACATTTAGAAATATTTTTCTTGTGATTTTCAGGCTGAACGAGCTGCATCTGAAAGCTGTGAGAAAAACCAAGTGTGGAGCTTAAGCACAAATGTATAATGAACACAAATGTTCAGAAAGTGTAACCAGCACTACACATAACCTCAGACAGAACACTAGAAAAATTAAGATAGTCCATTAACTGCATGGATACAGCAAAAACCAGGGCATTAAGCCACAGCCCACCTATTGCTCTGATAGGCTCTTTTGGTGAAGGCAGCCCCAGGGCTGAACAGATCAGTGATAGGATTGTATACAATATGCTACAATATGACCCTTGGGAAAATCCCCAGGCATCATTACACAGGGCTTACACCTTCTCTTGAAACACTGTCAGGAATGTACAGCTAGAGCAGTAATTCAAGCTATAATGTCACAGGAAGAGGAATCAGTGGTTTGATCAGGTGGGAAGACACCAGACTAATCAGGTTGGTACACATCAGAGGTGCATTGAGGCCAGTTAACAGGACAGACATACATTTCCAGCAGGTTATACTTTCCACTCCTATTTGTTCACCTACCCAGCTGTTTTGCTTCATCTTCATAGAACTTAAATTGTTTTCCAAGAACTGGGTTAATGTGATAAAAGTAACATCTATCTGCCCTTGAACGGGCTTCCCATAGGTGTACCTGTGTCAAAGGGGAGAAACATTCATGTGAAAACTGGATGCTTCAGTTGAAATACTGATCCAGGCCACACCCTTTCCCCTTATCATGGGGAAGTGGAGCCTGTGAGAGCTTTGTACTTTGCACAGAAACTTCTGCTTGTCCCTTAAGATCAGTTTGCATCCCTCTCCACCCACTATATCTAGCATCCTTAGCATCCTTCAGTGTCACAGTAAATGACCAGGTGTGAGAAGGAGTCTGTCCCACAGAGTAATCAATCAGTCTCCCTCAGCCAAGAACATCATACTGGAAGGCTACTTCTTGGCTGTGGGCAATCTGGAGGTGATTGTTGAGTCAAAGGCTAGAGATCTCAACAGTATCATGTACTCACTTGCCACAGACTTGCAGCTGAAATTCCTCATCTTCTGTAGTGATATATGGAGGGGGATCAATATTTATTTCAAATTTTTTCAGCACTGCATAGAAGAGAGGAAGATAAGGATGGAGGGGAAAAAAGCAATACTGCGTATGGACACTGACTGTAAGTGCTGTCACAGATACAGTCAAGATGGGGGGAAAGACAGCAATGTTCCCAGTTATTCATCATCATGCTTCAACAGGGGTTACTCCATAACACCCTCTATTTGCTGCTACAGTTGCAGTGGTGTAGGGTTTTGTCCTACATCACCGTAACTGAGTGGGACTAAGACATGATGCAACTTCTACTATAGCAGCTGACTGGAGTGGATAGCAAACGTAGCTTAGAAGAGGGTGACAATGGGCAGCAGTAAGTGTTCATCAGAGGGCCCAGGCACAGCTAGAACGAGATGTCAGGCCGCAGCCTCTCTTACCCTATGGAGCTGCAGAACCTCAAGCCCAGCATGAGATGTGTGCACAGATCCATCTGTCCCTGTCCCCAGTCTGCTGTTCTCCCAGGGCAAAAGGTCTGATGAACATGGCCAGATCACTCTGCTCTCTTTTCCAGCTACCCACATTGCTTTTCCCTCACCTCTGTTGTCCAAGTCTCACCATATTCATCAACAGTGAAGGTTTTCTGAGCCATGTCTTGTTGCACTGAGATGGTATACTCCCCAAGGGGTGCTTCAGAGGCTAGGGGGAAGGATAGATCCACAATGCCATGTCTTGACTTTACATTCAGCCACTCAGCAATACGGTTATATTCTGGATCCTAGTGGGGAAAGGACATGAAGAGCCACCAAGTCACACTGGGAGCGTAGAAGGTCCAGCCATACTCAGGCACAAGAAGGCACTATGAAGGGCTTACTCTTGCCCCAGTAAAAAGCATGTCAGATCACCAGGAAAGACTCCTTCTCCTCCCTCCAGTATCATTTTTTCAAAGGCTGACAAGAACAGTAAAGCTACTGGGAAGTGATAACACCTTAAAATCGTGGGAAGGAGAAGCAGCTGTGTTGCATCTACTGAGCACTTAGCTTTGTGCTTTATGCTCTGTACAGACAGGGTGTTGGGCAAAGGTTCATTACTGCCGTGCCTCTAGCTCAGCTATGTTCATCACAGAGGTGATGGTTTGAATGAAGAACCCAGGCTGACCAGGTAGAAAAGATTTCAGCTGAAGAAAGCTATGAAGATGCTGAGGGGACTGGAGCATCTCTTACAGAGAAAGCCTGAGAGACACGGGTCTGTTTAGCCCAGAAAAGAGAAAAATGTGAGGAGATCTTCTCAATGCTTGTAAATATCTACAGGGTGGGTGTCTAGAAGACGGGGCCAGTCTCTTTTCAGTGGAACCTAGTGATAGGACAAGGGGTAATGGTCACAAACATGGGAGGTTCCATCTGAACATGAGGAAAAACTCCTTTACTTTGAGGGTGACAGAGCACTGGAACAGGCTGCCAAGGGAGGCTGTGGAGTCTCCTCTGGAGACTTTCAAAACCCCACCTGGAAGCATTCCTGTGCACCCTGTTCTAGGTGAGCCTGGTTTAGGAGAGGGATTGGACTAGATGATCTCCAGGCCTCCCTTCCAACCCCTACCATCCTATGACTCTGTGATTCTCTGAACCATAACCATAACCTTATGAGGCTGCATTTGTGGCACAACTCTGTCCAGCAGTGAAAGGGCACAGTAGAAGGGACAGATATCACTCTTTGGTCAGTTCTTTGTCACTTACCTGCAACCATATCTGGGAATACTGTAAGAACAAGAAAAAAACACAAGCTTAGTTTTTTACAGAGTATAACAGCCTCTACATGAAGCAGTATTAATAACACCACCTGATGTGGGCCCTTGACCAGAAAGTTCTGCCCCATACAGACCCCACATTAGGTCTCCTCCTCCCTCTGTGCTAGATTACACTGCAGTCCTTCTCCAAGGGACCAGTGAATGAGTGGTTTCCCTTCGAAGCTCATTTGTTCTTATGTTTCAACAGGCTTAAAGGGAGATATCTCTTTCATGACTCTCTCAATGTGTCTCATGCTGAGGCTCCTGCTTCTAGAAAAGCACAAGGTGATACTCACTTCATTTTTAATGACCTTAAGGTCCTCATCAAGGTTCACAATTCGAAATTTCACTGGAGATACAAAGAAAAGGATAGTAAAGCATTCTGGCTGCAACATGCCCTTGCACAAATCTGCTTCTTTTTTATGCTCTAGCATTGATGGCTCTCTGTTTACCTCAGAGGTATTCAGGTCTTTCCCTAAACATCCCTCCCCAGAATCTCCCACCCTAGAGGACTTTGGAAGGTTTATAAGCAGCTGCTGGCTGGAGAGACCCACTGCCTTAATCTGGAAGGATAACAATGATGTGCCACGGGGCTGCTCTGTCTGCAGTCTGTTCATATTGTGAAGACTGTGGAGTAACAGTCTGTATTTCTACATCTTGGAACTGCTGCTCTAGGCTTGTCTTAAATATCAACAACAGTCTTGATCTGGGCAGACTGAAGAGCTGGGCAAAGGTAAACCTAATAAAGTTCAATGATGATAAGTGTAGAATCCTGCACCTGGGAGGAATAACGCCATGCACCAGTACAGGTTAGAGGCTGACCTGCTGGAAAGCAGCTCAATGGACAAGGGCCATAGAGTCCTGGTGGACTATAAGTTCTCCATGGCACAGCAATGGGCCCCTGTGACCAGGAAGGCCAATGGTCTCCTGGGGTGCATAAAGAAGAGTGTGTCCAGCAAGTCAAGGGAGTTTCTTCTCCCCCTCTGCCCTAGTGAGACCACATCTGGAATACTGAGTCCAGTTCTGGGCTCCCCAGTTCAAGAGGGACAGAGAAAAACTGGAGAGAGTCCAGTGGAGCCTACAAGGATGAAGAAGGGACTGGAACATCTTTCTTATGAGCAAAGGCTTAGAGCCCTGGGGCTGTTTAGCCTGGAGAAGACTGCAGTGTGGGTGTCAAGTAGAAGGGACCAGTCTCTTTTCTGTGGTTCCTTGTGATAGGATGGACAGTAATGGTCACAAACTGGAACTCAGGAAGTTCCACTGCAACATGAGGAAAAAATTCTTTCCTGTGAGAGTCACAGAGCCTGGAACAGGCTGCTCAGAGAGGTGATGGAGTCTCCTTCTCTGGAGACTTTCCAACCCCACCTGGATCTGTTCCTGTGTGGGCTGCCCTGGGTGATCCTGCTCTGGCAGGCGGGGTTGGACTCAATGATTTCCAGAGGTCCTTTCCAACCCCCACCATTCTGTGATTCT